>BMAO01024272.1:0-181025 GCA_019973975.1 Trichonephila clavata
TTAGGCCCGTCTTCGATGCCTCGGCCAAGATCCCTAACTACCCATCCTTGAATGATTGCTTAGAAACTGGAATGAACTTTATCGAGACAATTCCCACCATTTTAGTCAGATTTCGAGTGTATGAAGTAGTGTAGTTTCGGATATTAAAAGAGCATTCCTACAAGTCTCTCTCAACGAAAACGATCGAAATTTCCTGCGATTTTTTCTGTATGATGAAAAAATAATGTCAAGACTTTATAGACACCGGCGAGTAGTTTTCGGCTTGACCAGCAGCCCTTTTATTGATGGCAGTCATACATCATCATTTGTCAAGAGATACTTACAAGTTACAATATTCTGAAAAACTGCTAGAAGATTTACGAAGCATTTTTATGTAGACAATTGTGTTATGAGCGTGAAGAACCCGTCAGAATTAGAAAAATTTATGAAGGCAGCCACAGAATTATGAAAAGAAGTAAATTTGACTTAAGAGGTTGGGAAAGCAACAAACTTCATGTTTGCCCCCGTTCAAGTTTTAGTACAAATGTTTTAGGCTTTAATGAATAAAGACTCGAATACTTTAAAAATTGATTCGGAATCCCTAAAACTGGAAGAACCCGGAACGTTAACAAAAAGGAAAATTTTGTCCCTCACAAGCCGAATTTTCGATCCAATTGGATTTATTTCTCCAGCTTTAATAAGACCAAAAACTTTTACTTCAAGAAACTGGAGGAACAATGACCACTGGGATTCAGAAGTTAATGAAAACATAAAAAGGAAATTCCTTTCATGGTTGAAAGGTTTACGCTATATTTAAGTGATGTTAAGATCTCAAGATGGTTAGGAATAACTACAGAATCGAACCTAAGTCTCCATATATTTGTTGATGCAAGTCAGACTGCTTATTCGGCTTGTATATTTACGAGATGCGAATCTTCTGATGGTGCAGTCAATGTCCATTACTCCAAGCTAAGTCAAGAATAACTCCGATGAAGAAAATAACGATCCCACGTCTTGAATTGATGGGAGCTACTATTGGAGCGAGATTATTTGATTCCGTGAGTCAGGCTCTGAAACCGAAATTGAGAAAATTAATTCTTATTTTTGGACTGACTCATCAACAGTGTTGACCTGGATTAAGAGACAAGAACAGTGGTCAGTGTTGTGAACAATCGAATTGTTGAAATAAGAAGGCTGACTCCTCCTGAAAACTGGTTCCATGTTCCAGGAAATCAAAATCCTGCTGACATTCTCTCTAGAGGATGCGGACCCAGACAGCTTTTGAAATCTGAGTGGTGGCTAGGACTTACTTGGCTGAAGAAATCTAAAGGAGACTGGCCTAAGTCATTTGGTAGTGTCAATGAAGAAGAAGTTGAAAAAGAGAAGCGAAAAATTGTCGTCTCAGCTAGCAATATAGAATTTAAATCCACTGTAACTCTATTAGCAACAAGAATTTCGAAATTTTCAAAAAATAGTGGGAGTTTTTAGCATGGATATTACGCTTTCAGCCGAAAGCTAAGAATTTAAGGAAGCATGCAAATTTAACACAAGAAGAAATAATGGAAGCTCAGAAAACACTACTGCGTTCAGCACAAAAGGAGTGTTTTAATGAAGAAGGAAGAAAATCTTTGAAAAACTTCAAGTTTTTACTGATAACGATGGTATACTCCGATTAAAGTCCAGATTTGCCAACGAAGATGAATTGCCTGAATTCATTGCTCCATTGATCCTTCCACCTAAACATTTAGTGATCAAACGACTTATTGAGCAAGAACACTTAGTTCACAAGCATGCAGGAACTTCCATTCTTCTAACAATTTTACGAGAGAGATTTTGGATCATCAAAGGTCAGAGAACTGTTAGCTCCGTTATTAGAGAGTATCATCTGTAAAAGACAAAAAACGAAGAACCTTGAGGTTCCATTTCCACCTCTGCCTCGAGATCGAACCAGACTATCAGCAGTATTTGAAGTGTCCGGTGTGGATTTGGCCGGACCCTTAATAACCAAGTCAAATGAGAAGGTTTGGATTGTCCTCTTTTCCTGTGCTGTTTACAGAGCTGTCCACTTAGAGTTAATACCTTCGCTCAGTACAAATGCTTTTATTCAAGCATTACGAAGATTTATCGCAAGAAGAGGTAGAATATCCATTCTATACTCAGACAATGGAACTAATTTTACAGGCTTAAGTACAGCATTGAAGCGACTTGATTGGACAAAATTCAACGCGAATTTGAGATTAACCAAATAAGATGGAAGTTCAACCCTCCATCTGCCCCATGGTGGGGAGGATTCTGGGAAAGGCTAATTGGAATATTAAAAGACCTTCTCAGGAAAAACTTAGGACGTTCAACTCTGACATACGAAGAACTGTTCACTCTTGTCTGTGAGTGTGAATCAGTTATGAACAATAGACCCTTGACATACCTGTCAGAAGAACCCGATTTAAAAGCTTTAACGCCATCCTTTTTTCTTCAAGATCTCCCAAACAATGATGTGCCGATCTGGACAAAATAGACAAGACAAATATCAATAAGAGATACAGATATGTTCAGAGACTAAGACAAATACTAAAAGAAAGATTTCGAACCGAATTTGGGATTTTGCGGTCATCCATCCCTAAAAGACTTGATCAAATCAAAGTTGGAGACATCGTATTAATTGGTAGGAGGATAAAAGAGACTTTACTGGCCCTTAGCAAAAGTCATCGAACTCTTTCCTGGAAGAGATGGACGTACAAGGCTGGTGAAATTAAAAACAGGCAAAGGAACTTTACTCAGACCTGTCCAAAGACTGTATCCTTTAGAAGTCACCGAAAGTACAAAAGCCATTAACTTGGACTTGAAATAGAAATATCCTTTTGAACAATTTTAGTATTATAATTTGTGAATTTATATTGAAGTAATTTTATTGCTGATATTTACTATATATTTTTTTCTCATGGAATATTCACTCTATGTTTTAGTTTGAGAATTTGAATTCTGTTTTTATCCTAATGTCTTTTGTATCATTCTCAGATAATTGTATGCTTATGATATTTTTTAGTATATTTTCAGTTTGTTTAGTTCTTTGTTGAGTTTTTCTCCTAGAAGTTCCAAAACTCAAGTGGGGAGAATGTTGCGCCCTCTAGCGCCCGCTATGTGAAGCGAGCTTGAAAACAGAGGGGGACGGGAGTTGTTGAAAAGAAACTGAGCGGTAGCAAGACACTGAACTGAAGTATAACGAAGCGAGGCGTAAAGCTTATGTAGCGGTTTTTAGAAAAAGTAGATTAGTTTTAAAATTACATTGTAAAAATAAACGTTAGTTGCTTATCACAAAAGAAGCCTCTTTGATGTCAACTTCAGGAAAGCCTCTCATTTTAAATAATAAATCACATGGATCAAGTAAAAAATACCACACATACGTAGTCGTTATCCTCTCGCTTCGTTGGGTATTTTATAATGGTGTGTGAATATATACCGTTTTCTTAAGCGTTCGATTGAATTAAAAAACATTCTTATAATTCTCACCTCTTAATTAAAAATTAAAACATAATAATTTTTTAAATAAAAATAGCTATTTTACGCTACAGTAACTCCTTCCCCAAAGTGGATTTCTTCTAAATCCATTTTTAGTTGATCATTACTCGGTAAAATATGCTTGCTGAATTTTATATCTAAACCTAATAGTTCAAAAGCGGATTATTTTTATTAATAAGGCCCGTAACCGCCTTTGAGGGTCGATTTCTGTGAGATCCGTTCGTAGCGGATTTCAGTTCAACAAAAAAACATGCATATCAAATTTCGTTTCTCTGGGTCGAGTTGTTAGTGAACGGTGATTTTTTTATCAGTACACTTTAGTAATTTACCATTCCTCCCCATAGAAGAGTATTTCCGTAAAATAAGTTTTAGCTGATCTCTATTCAACTATAGAAACACGTCAGCCAAATTTCATGTCTTTATCCTTAATGTTATAGGAGTCTTGTGATGATAGAGTAGAGTTAGTCGCTTTTCTCATTTCTTCTACGGATGTACTGATATCATTTTTATATATATTTGTAGTATTCTCTACATCATAGGTTCCCAACATTTTTTGAACTGGTGCCCTCTTTTTCTAGTAAATATTCGATACCACGCCCCTCCCACACAGTGAAATAAGAACGTGCATAATGCATGGTAAACACAAATTAAGTTTTTAAAAAAATATTCTATTACTTATAGAGATATATTTTTTTGTAATTTAGTTTTTTTAAAGCCCCCAATTATTTTTACTTGCAAATCTGAAATAGCTATTGCCCACAATATACAATTTTAATACATACAATTAACATAAAGTAACCATTATTAAAGTTTACTCTTGTTAGTACATAATAAGCGTATTTTGTAGTCTTTTTTAGACTGTATTTCGTAATCTGCCCGTGCCCCTCCATACCATCTCAAAAATCCCCAACTTATTCTGGGTCTTTTATGCCCCCCTGAAAGCCTCAAACGCCCACAAGAGGCTATCCCCACGTTGAACCTATGCTCTACATCACACATAAAAACCGCAGGTTTGTGTACAAACGTCCTTTTCATTTATGTTCTTTTGATTCCTGTTTCTTTGTTTCGTATGTAATTACTTTGGTTTTTCTGCGTCTCTCGAAATAAATATACTAAAGAACACTTTCAATTAAATTTTTGATAAATTTTCTTGTTTGTAATTAATGCTTACAAGTAATAGGGTCTAACAGTAGAAAAGCATGACTTTTTATTTTTCCCATCTCTTAACTCAACGCAACCCCCCTTTGGTCGGTTTTTGCAAAACCTCTTACGTTGCGATCCTATCCATGAAAGGAAGTTCTGGCAATTTCAAGTCTAGTTAGAAGAAACAGAAATATTTATCTCAACAACTACTTGAACCTTTGCAACGTCTATTCAGGGTCGACTTTCGCAAAAATTGTTTTTAGCGATGTCTACTCCATGAAAGAAACATTCCTATTAAATTTCAATTCTGCAGTTTTAGTTATTCTAAAGATATCGAGAGGAGTGAGTGATTCGCTGTTCTTCGTTATATATATAGAGAAATAATTGTTTAAAATTTCTCTCCAGAATTTTAATCTATTGGGCCTTGAGTCCTCCGAGACTTCACGTAATAATTCATATTGATTTTTCCTGCCTGGTGAGAATCAGAACTTTATCTCCTAAAAAATAAACCTTAACTTTTTTTATATCAGAGCGATGCATTCTTACATCATCCTTGGATTCGGACCAATCAGAAAGGTGTTTACCAAAAAATCATATGATTTTAATAGTTTCCGGTTGATTAAGACTGTAAATAGATGAAACTATCGGGAGTGAAACAGGAATTTTTTGTGACTGGTCTTAAATGTGTGCGTGTTTGTTCATTTTTGTTTGTACTGTACACTTTTCTTGTCTCCGCTTCAGCAGTTTGTCAATAAAATGTGGATGCTTAAATTTTGAAAGCCTTTTGCTATCACCACTAAAAAGAATCACCTCAGTACCAAAATGTACTAAATCAGTTACGTAATTTTACACATTAATTCTTCTAATTTTTATTTTATCTAAACATCAACTAACAGCATCTAATAAACTATAATTATATATTTATGTAGATATATGTGTGAGTATAATGTCTATGAAGTTATCAATTTTGGAAGATGCGTATGCTGAGGATGTTTTACATTATGGGTTTGCTTAGCGAACGATACTAAGGCCCAATCTTCCAAAGGCGTTTTCTGACATATCTGATCTAGTCGACAGGATATATTAGGAACTATTATACACTCATCAGTAACTATTTGTCCTGAATTAATACAGCTTTAAACTCAGGAAGCCTTATGTTACTGCAATCAAACATCATTATGCACAAGTAAAAGGAACAACCCATGCTATTATTGACGCCAGAGGACACTATTCGGGAACCTTGTTAGTTTTGCCATGATAAGTATCAGCGTACATTTAAGTCAGAGAGAGAGAGAGATTATGCTCTATATCTTTTTTCTTTTACTATAGCATCTTGAACTATAAATTAAATCAGTCAGGAAATTGTTCTATTTAGTTTTTTCTCTGCAAGTTCATTCTATACAACTATTTTTAGCTCAATGGAGCTAATGCTTTGTGTGCTGTGTGTGGTAAACAAACACACATACTCATATATATGATGCTTAAAAATTAAAAAAGGGTATACATAATTATCGATGCGTTCTCCAATATTAACGTATGGATTAATACAGAAAGCATGTAGAACAATCAATTATTTATTTAATTGTATATATATTTTTTTAAATTATTTAGTGTGAAATAATATAATTTTCTTTATATAATAGATATATTATATTAATATAAATATTCTGTTAAAAACATTCTAATTTATTTACAAATTCCATACTTGAATAGGGAAACTTCTTATTCTTTGTATTTGATACGAAAGGAATCTTACCATAAATAAAATATAATCAATATTATTTTGGAAGCTATAAACGTATCGGAAACCGCTGCCAGATGTACTTTTTCTCCACTATTTACAGACTTTGCGTTATTTTTTAAAGGTAGGGGTGTAGTTTTTCTTTGCCTCAGACACGAATAAGGTTTCTCCATTGTGGCACAACCGCTTTCGAAAATTCAATATCTCTGTATGCCTTTTATTGATCCTCTCTAAAATTCTTTCAAACATCCATCTTGCCAACCTCTTATAATGGGTTAAGAATTGTTCAATAGTAAGATCTTCTGTCCCTAGATGAAAAGGGGTCCAATAAAAATCATCTAAAGAATCCACTGCTTTGCCTAGCACATTCCTTGGGATGCTTATTGGCCGAAGATAATCTCTTCACCCTTTCAATTTCGGGAGTGCTCCCCCTCCCAATTTACCCCGAACATACATCCACTAGGTCGCCATAAAAGAGATTTAATTAGATCTTCTCTTCTTCGGTACTAGGAGCATGTAGGATTGGTTCCAGAAGTACGTACATTCACCGTCTATCTGTGCCATATATAGGAAAGGAATCGGGGTTTTATTGTTGTCATCCAATATTGGACAAGAGAAGGGATACATTTACATGGAAAATCGAATTGGAGAGATAAATATCTGCTGGATTACCTGCCTTGTGCGGTTCCGATTTTGGTTTCGATTCGATGCATTTACCGATTAGGGTTTGACTTGAATTCTAAATGCTTGGTAGTAAAATGTCTAGGTAAAGAAAACTCCATAAGGATTCGATGGCATTGGTTTTTATATTAACTAGTTAAAAATGCTAATGTAACTATATTTTTTACTATGCATTCTGATTTTTGTTTCATAAATCATGTCGATGTTTATTATGAATAATTTATGTGTTCTATGAGGATAACTTGAATTTTAATTTTTTACTTATCAGTTTGTGCCTTTCTATATATTCAGAGCTCCTGATATTTTGAAGCTAATATATACACAATATCATTAATTTTACTTATTATTTATCAAAATATTTTCCTCATGTTAAATGTCCGTGGTAAAGTAGCGGTTTGGGTTATGAATTTGTGGTTGGTATGTCATGAATTCGAGCTCTAGTGCCAATGAAATCTCGCCACTCAGATGAGCTGATGCATGTTAAATCTATCGGTGCTCAAAGTCCTCTCGTTGGAGTAGTGGGGTAGTTTGGAGAAGGGCAGACTGCTCAGATATTGTCCTAGTCACATGTCCTAGGCTCAGAATTACGAGATCTATCGCCATTAACTCTGGTGTTGTTTTATTGTTAGACCTTAATAAACTCCCACTCACTCATTCATCATGTAAATGGGTTTGAATTAAAAAGAATAGTTTACAATAGCAATATATATATGAAAATCAAAAGACACTAGAGAAGTGGCAAAGCTGTTGCAGAATTTGAGTTAGCCAGTGTACATTCAGGGTTGCGGAGATGGTTGAGGAAGTTGCGGATATGTCGAAGGACAAGAACCCGTCCTGGGTCCCTGGTGCACCTAGAAAAGCTGCAACTTATTTTAGACTTTTGACAGGTCATGACTGTCTGAGATCTCATCTTTACAGAATTGGTATCTCTGACTCACCGGACTGTACTCTATGTGACTCTGGTCAGCCTATGACAGCTGAACATTTGGTAGTGTACCCTACACTAATTAGTCTGAATTCAATTGTCGAAAATTGTTAGAGAGTACATGCACTAATGGCATAGGCGCTATTGTAGTGTGTGGCATTTTTAAAATAAATATCCATTAAATTATGTTATATTTTAAATACAGGGACTTTAGTTGCTTTGATTTCATTTAGCTTTAATTTTAATCGCCTTTTGAAGCAGCACGAGGGCTATTTGTGACGGATATCGTAATTTTGAATCATGATCAAGTGACAAGTCCGACACTAGAGCTGGTACTGCATTTTCTCACTCAAAAATTCGACACCACGCCAACAGGAAGACTTTTCTGTAGATTTAATGTGCACCAGATCCTGTACACGGCGGGTCTTCAGTGGTATTAGATTTCGAAACCTCGATTCTATAACGCTGGCCGTGAATTGGCGACCATGGACAATCGGTTACTGCGGCCACGGGTATTAAATGGCATAGTTGTTTTTAACTATTACTATTTAAATTAACATAATCTAAAATTAATTTTGGGGTCCCTGAACAACGTCAGTGGGCCCGCGTAAGGTTTAATATAAAATTAAAAAATTGATCCATTTTTATTTTATGGACATTTTAAATAAATAAAGAACATTCACTTGGATATTCCTGAGTGGGTGTTGAACCCATTTACGCGTGGTACAATTTTTTAGATCCCAAACACAGATGAATCCATACTAATACAGAAGCATCTTGTTGAAATATCCGCAAATGAGGGATTGGACCAATGTTTGAACAAGGATAACACTAATTCTGATTACAAAAACAGATCCCAATTTTATATCCATCATTATGGGTTATTGTGCAGCATATGTTGACTATTTTCCCGCCTACCAATTTGGTAGAATGGGGATTCAGTGCCGCAAAAAACCTCAAAACATACTTAAAAAGCCCTACTAAAAACTAGTGCTCGTGGGGATTTGAGGTTGCTACTCACAAACATCGAAGCTGAGAGAGATATAATGCACTCATAACATCTCATCAAATTCATCCGAGTTATTTATTTTTTTAATTTTATTTTAAACAAAAGTTATAATATAAATAATTCTTCAGCACAATATTTTTTAAATTTGTAATTTTTAAACTATGCACATTTATGTAGTTTTTCCACTTTGGGGACCTCAGGATAATTTTGACTTTAAAAAGGGGTCCGAGGGGAAGTTTTGACTGTAAAAAGGAGTCCATGGGTTAAAAAGGTTTGCGAACTACTGCTCTAAAATATGAAATTTGTTGTAATTTTTTAGTTAATTTTTTTTTATTTTTGACACTTAATTTGTCACTACAAACTCAAATTAACCTGTAGATTTCAATTATTTACGTATTTATGCTTTTGTTTTTTGATCATTACTAACCCATACTTCAATACATCATGATGGAGAAGGAAGTGCTAGCTCCCTTGACCGTGTTCAAAATTATGAAGTCCGTAGCCAATAGCTTTCGTGTTGCTTTAAAGTCGGATGTAAAATAAAATTGAATCAAGTCAAACTAATACATCATGGATATGCAGGATATGCACGTATCTTTATTTTGCTATAGTAATTTTTGACCATAATGTGCTTTCATTTCTCTCATCTCTTACTTTATAAAATAATCGATATTTTTCTACCCAATAATATGCAACAAAAAAAAAGATTGTGGACATGAAGCCATTTAACACTGCAGTTCGATCCTAACCTTCAACATGTTACTTGAAATGCTGAGTTTATTTTGGATTTCATTTTTTTACTTCCCGGTTCTATTATAATCTGATGTATAGCAAATTTTCTTTCTTTATATGTATAATGTAAAGATGTATTCATTTTGTGAATCTGTATGTTGTAGTCGTGGCAATTGAAAATTTTCGATGTATGTTGAATCATCATTTATTTAAGTAACTTTAACATCTGATGAGAGAACTGAGCAGAGAAGAGGCTCAAGTGCCAAGCCAGAAAGAGAGTGAGTTGTCCTTTTTCCACATTAAAAATTCCACACGGATAAATAAAGAAAGATGTAATAGAAAAAAATATAATCACGTGTTTAAGCGAAGGGAAATATCTATCAGTTTCTTTTAGAAATTGTTTAAGTGCATCAATCCTTCAGTAAGGCTAATGTAAATTATCAAAATATTCTCTTACTAGGGATCACGAATAAAACTGTTAGACTATAGATTTTAATCTTTTAATGAGAAATGAAATGAGACACGTTTCAAAATAGAGTATTCGTAAATATGATTTAGATAAGTATATGTAAGATTAAGGTTTTTACTAAATATTAAGTTAATTTATTAATGCATAGATTGTTGCCAACATCTCAAAACCTTAATTTCAACTCTTGCTTAATTAGTAAGAATTTTAATTTTACTATAACTTTAATCCCACATTTAACACACAAATTCAAGAATTCTACTATCTTTCTCTTACTCTACTAATCCTCTTTTTTTTCGTGCCTTATTCTTTTCCTACCTTTTCGTTTTGGAAGAGCATTGTATAATACGGCACAGTTGAAGCAACGCCATCTATTTCCGAAACAAAAGTACTAACACACACATAAATATATATATATATATATATATGTATATGTATATATATATATGTATATGCATATTTACATATATGTATATATATATATATATGTATATACAAGGGGTGATCAAATGAAAAGGTACGAAACAACATAAAAATGAAACAGTTAAATATTTGCATATTCCGCCAAGGGAGAATGTAGCGAGACATCTCGGGATGCCATTGGAGACTCTGACTGGGATCGGATCATGCGCGGGTGCCCGCATGCGCAGGAGAGAGCAAAGGCTCTTATAAAAAGCGGTGTCCAAATACAGAATATCGAGCACAGAAAAAGCATTAACTCCGATATGTACTGTGAGACACTCCGACGCCTACGCAGGTCCATCAAGAAAAAAGACCGGGGCTGCTCACGGAGGGTGTGGTTCTACTCCTGATAACGCGCGTCCACACGTCTCCGAGTCACACAAATGGAACTGGACAATTCCAATGGGAACGTTGGACCATCCGTCCTACAGTCCGGACATGTCACCCTGCGATTTCCATGTGTTTGGTCCACTGAAGAAACACCTGAAAGGAAAGCGCTTCAACTCGGACGACGTACTCAAGGACACTGTGAAGGACTGGGTCTCGTCACAGCCACAGGAATTCTGGGAACAAGGAATCCTGCGGCTTGTTCATCAGTGGGATTTTTGTGCTCAGGCCTATGGTGTATATTTTGAATAAAGTCTATATTTGTACCCACCGTGTCGTTTCGTACCTTTTCATTTGATCACCCTTGTATATATGTATATATATATATATGTATATATATATGTATATATATATGTATATATATATGTATATATATGCATATATATGTATATATATGCATATATATGTATATATATATGTATGCATATATATGCACATACACACTCATAATCAGTCGATGTGTTGAATAAAGACATTACGACTACTCATTATCCAATTTCCTGAACTCTGAATCCTCTCCAGATGCATTGTGGAAGTTAGGAGTGAGGATAATTTTCAAAATCATCATTTCCTTACGTTTTGAGTAACTATAAGGATCTTCAATAGTAGCTTTTGTCAAATATTACATTCAATTTTTTACACTAATTAGGGAAACTTCTACAAAGATTTAAATATAAATAGTTCGAGAAAATGTACTTCAATAATCTCATTTACGTATTAAAGATTAGTCTGGAACTATAAATAGTACTTCAGATTTTAATGGCCTATTTAAAATAACCAAGCAGTCAGAATTTATCTTCAAATAAGTTCTAAGTTAGAATTTTCCTACGCATGTTTTAAATTTCCCAGAGTTCTCAAGTGTTTCATGGAAGTCATCGAATTCAGGGAACTTCGAGTTTCTAATTGTAAAGTCGTGCAACTAATCTTCCGAGGAAATTTCGTTTAAACTCGTTCGCAATAGAATGATTTGAAGTTACTTCTGGGAATAATAAAAGAAATGTTTCTGGAAAAGTATTCATCCAATGAGACATTTTAGGAAATGAGCTATCCACGAAATATGTTGTAATTAAATTTTATTTTCAGGAATTTTCTAATACTTTTGGAGAAGCATTAATCTGCAGCATGCCTCACATTCGTTTATATAAATTTGTTTTAATTTAATGCAGACTAATACTTAAATTATAAAAGGTATGAGAGGTACATTTTTTCTTTTATAAGTAATTGATGTTTATACCATTATTTGTAACATATATAATTTAATAAGTAATCAATAAGAACATTTGCGGCTGTATTTTAAAATGCATAATTTTTCATTTAGAAGTTTGAAATTATGTCATGAGTCTTTTGTCAAGGAGTCTTATTGGGGAGGTAATATGAAGGGAAATCCTTATAAAATCTAATCCATAAGGTTATTTAAGATTCGTTTTTATTTAAAAGCCCATAAGTTTTAAGAAATCCAGAATTATTTTGCTTGTAAGTTCAGAATCTTTCTTCCTTTAAATAAATCAAGAATTAGCATTATAATTTACGAAACCTAAGACCTCAGTACTTTCCGATTGTAAGTATGTCCCCAGAAGAGCCAAAACATTATGAAAACTTACTCAATAACACACTGCGTCACTTTCTACTTACCTACAAGACAGTTGAAACTCGCCTTGACATGGATAACACAATTTCTTGGTAGATGACTGGAGACAGGATATACAAACAATCTAAGCAGTGGTCACATACAGTCGAGATATTTTAGCATGAAGATATTTGATCTCTGAGCTGCATATGGCCAAATGCTCACTTTCAAATGAAAATCAGACGAGTTAGTTGGTCAGTGTATTGATTGAAATTCCACTTTATGTTTCTGGAACCCTTCTAATACAATTCTAGCTTTTTGACAGATGACACTGTCCTGCTGGAAGATACCATTTCCAGTTTGAAAAACAGACGTAATATAAGGGTGCAGCTTATGCGCTGTTATGCTCAGAGATATCCTATAACTTTCATAGTCCTATCTACTAAAACTAAGGGTTCTATAGTCACTCATGATAATGTTCTTCAAAGCATACCACCATCACCAGTCTGTATACATTTAGAAAGCAACTGTTCTACTGTGTAAGACAGCATATCTTGAAAACAACTATCGACTTGATGAATGAGAAATAATTTCAGCAATCAGGAAATTTTCTTCCACTTATTTATGGTCAAGTATTTTTTCTAAGCCCACTCTGGCAATGACATTTGTTCAACAAACCCCCACGAGTTAGACGTCTTCTATGCAGTCTTATATCCAACAGTGCCCGCTGAGTTGTGTGTTCCGAAATAGAATACGATGACCTTGATGACGAAAATTTTGACCGTGAGCTTCATAGTATTTGGCTGGCAACGCTATCTGGCGTTGATTTTGCTTTACAAAGCGTGACAATTTCCGACGTTTTTTTATGATGCGTAGATGTCTATCAGCTAGGTATCTACTTCTGGCTTTACTGTTATTTATACACTTTGCACAGACACTAAAATCAGCAGAACACAAACAACCTACTAGCCATCATGTCGTTTCGGAGATACTCGTCCAGGTCTTCGGGTCATTACATTCTGCTCTCATTTAAATTCTTTTGGAACAGCCGCATTTTCCCTCACTCGTAAAAATAAGTGCAAGATTAATAGCTTACTCTCTGCAGCAGCAGTTGAATACCATTCTTCTATACCATTTAGTTCCATTCTACCAGTTTAATCATGTAGCTTCCTCGTTCATTGAAAAATATAGAGTTGTTCATAATATTTTGCTTTGCTGTTTAGTGGAAATCGCATGAAAATTTTAATTTACAATGCTCATGACATATACATGCATGGAATCATATTATTTAAAAATTAGGGCTTGTTGCAATTTCCCTTTTATCATAACCAATTTAATAATTATAATTGTATTGTAACGTTTAGTTACTATTTCATTTTTTTAATTAAAAAAAATTGCTTAGCAATTGGTGCAAACATCTTGAAAAGTGTTGATTAAAAATTCTTATATCGTAATGTATAAGAGATAGTCCATTAGCATTAGAGAGATCCTATCAATGATTATTATGAATTATAAAAAGTTTCAGATAAAATTTTAGGAAATTTTCAAGATGAGGCGTTATATGTGGGAAAGAAACAGCATCGATAGCAATTTTTTTAGAAAGAAACTGATTAATACATTAATATGATTCAGTTCTCTTTGATCTATTAAATGTAACGTAAAATTTGATGTGAATTACGAAGGTTATTAAAGATATTCTATTTTTGTGATTGTTTATAAAAAGTTAAGTTTTTAAACGTATTTATTTTTCATTTGAAAAAAATTGCAAAACAAGTTTTGAATATTAATAAGAATATTGAATATTAATTGAATATTAATAAGAATATTAATAATTTGAATATTAATAAGAATGAAATTTGGCACTTCAAATATTGTATACTACAAAGCCATAGACCATACTTAAAAGAATAAATTCACAGCCATCTACTTTTTAATTTTAATCCAAAAATTTTTAATATATTTTGAAATTCCCTGATAATTTTTATAGTTTCATTTGGTAAGATTATTTTCTTTCTTTTAATTCTACTCATTTTAAGAAGTCTGTATACAGAATGTTACCGAATTCGAATGACAAATTCAGAGAGGTGATAGTAGGCAGCATGGGAATGACAAATCAGCAAAAAAGATGGGGTCACAAACCACGTAAAGTGAGAGTAATTCGCAAAAAAAGTTATGAAGGTTGTGATGTCGAGAAAAATGAAAAGAGGCAATAAGAGATAGAACATGGATTTATATTAGACGTAAAGCATGTTTACAATACAAAAAATGCATAACTGCTCGATGGCAGAAATGACAAGTAACTGTCCAAGGAATTTTTCATAGTTGCTGCAGCTTAGTTCATAGAACAACCGACACCGACGGACACGTGTAATAAACCGGCGAGCTCTCGATGCCAGCACAAGCCCCTACGAACCGAGCAATGTTATCCCCCAATGCAGCTACGGGTGTCTCAAACACAAGTGATTTCAGGTGGGCCCAGACGATGCAATGGATGAAGATCCGGGGAGCATAGAGACCAAGCTATAGATCCGAAGCATCCATTCCATCCTCCTGGGATTTGTAGCATGAAGGTGGTTACTCAACGCAATCGAAAAATGTGTTAGTGCACCATCATACATGAACCACACGTTCCGGTGTTTAAAAACTGGTACTCCCTGCCACAACTTCGGGAGAAGTAGGAAATTTGCATACGTGCAGGCTTGTTCAACCCTTCCAGGACGCTTCAAATTGCCACATTACTTTGGTCACATCCCCTCGTCTGGGTCGTCGTTCTCTCAATGGCTACTATTGTGATTTTCAGCGACTAAAAGGAGTTTGCGACCCTCTGTTCTATGGTGATTTGACATTCCTATGCTGCCTACTATCACCGACCTGAATTTGTCGGTCGACTTCGGTAATACAATGTATACTCTAAAATACTCAATATACGTTTCAAAAATGAAAGTAAATGTGTTTTCTAGTTTTGCACAGAACGATATTCTAAGACATGACCATACGAAAATATTTAAGTTGCCAAAAGGATATATTGATTAAGAATAGCATTTTAACTTCATGAATTTTTATATTTGTTTCTTAGTTCTTTCTTTGCGTTAAATTAGTAATTATTTTCTTTTTATCTTCAAGTCGATGTTTATTTACCTATAACTCTGAAACTCATGCATCTAAAAAAAGTTAAAAAAACATTTACTTTTAGTTTTAATCCTTCCTTTCCTTCTAATCCTTCTTCTGTGAGTCCTTTGCTAATACGAATTTTGGAACGAATTGAATGTTGTAATTCATATTCTCAATATTTAATTCATATGAAAAATACAAATTTTAAAAAGAGAAAAACTTGGTACATTATTATATGAAGACAGAAAACTATATTAGTAAATTTAATAAAAATCATTCGCGAGAATTTAAAATAGTAGAAATTTTGTTCAATTTCTATAGTTTAAATTATAATATTAAATAAATTAATTAAAATTTTAAAAAGTCAGTCAAATTTAATTCAAAGGTAATTATTATTTAATTCAACGTAATATAAAATAAACATGAAGCTGGGATTTTAAAAATACGCGAAATATTTTAAATAATAGGATGGAAAAACTATAAGTAATAAAAGTTAAACATATAAAAATTAGTTCAATGCAATCTTTACTTAAATACGTTTGTTTTAGTTAACTGGATACAATGATGTAATAATCTAATTTGTGTTAAGGAAACACAGTACGATTTGATTGACAAAATTGATCAAAAATTCAAATTTTTTTTTATCTAAAATAATTTTTTATATAATTTTCTGTAATCACACAAAACCTGAGAGTTCTAAGTTAAAAAAAAAAATTGGAGCTATAATAGTTTTATGTTCTTTTTTATTCCCATCCCAATAGGTAATATAAATTTTAAACTAATTTATTTCATGTAGAAAAAAATAACTGGATTATATTCTTTACAATGCTAAGACTTTTTTTCTATTGGGCCAAATGCTTTGATATCTTTATATACCATAGCAGCGCTTCTTAAACTGTGGGGTTAGCCACCCTAGGGGGAGCGTGTAATCATTGGAGGGGGGAGCGAGTATCTTGAAAATTCGGAAACAAAAGATTATTTAAAAAAATTATTACTTTATTGAAATTATACAATAAAAAAACCACTTGACATAATAAAAAATTTAAAAAACAACATTTACGCTGATATAATACACTTAAAAACGTATCAACACTGCACAATGTATTTTATAATTAATTTAACAATACTAAAAGTTAAAAATAATTTTTATAATTACCAGTGACCCCACGGGCTTGTCATACATAAAATTATATGCAAAAATTAACGCTTATCTTCATAATTGTACGGTTTATAATTAATACCTTAACTGTCGATTAAAAGTTATCCGATTCGTTCCCCAATGCGACCGTTTTGCATGCATGCACGTGTATGTGGTGTATTGTAGTAGGGGGAGAAAAAGAATGAATAAGCAAATCTTCTGAAATAAGTAAATCCTTTCGTAAACACTGTCAAAATCATTTTATTGCATTTCAAATCCTTTGGAATAATTTTATCGATAGGAATGAACAGAAAAAAAATCGTATTTCGAAAAGGCGTAAATATACGTCCTGGACAATTTACGCACTGGCTGAGCGAAACGTTTATATACGCCGGCGGTACTTAAGTGGTAAAGTCGTATTGTAGCTTTAGCGTCTAAAATCGTGCTATATAATTCAATATATTGTTTTTGTGTGGAGGGGGGAGCGATGCAAATTATGGTCGAATATTGGGTCGCAAGTTTTGAAAGTTTGAGAAACACTGACCTATAACAATTAGTACAAGTAAAAAAAAACGGTATGCATTTTTACATCAAAGCAGTATTTAAAAAAAAAGTTGAATTTAGAATTTATGCATTTTTTAATGAATTTTCAATAAACATTCTAAAAAATTGTAATTTACAAATATCAGTCATGTTAACTGAAAACCCGTGCTAACTAATGTCATACATATTTTGACGTATTTTTAAATTAAATTTCATGTGTGTGCGTCCGTTATTGTAAGAGGAGTAATATTTAAAATATCTTCATAAATTTTTGAATATTTCCTTTAAAAATTAAATGACTAGCCTTTTTTTCATTATTTTTGGTACAAAAACTGATTGACGTAATACATGCACAAGAAATAAGTTAAAAAAAAATTGAAAAAACTATTAAATTAAGAATTTTTCTTTTATAAACCGTACTGTGTCCCCTGAAAGCTCACATAAGGGTTTTGCTATAAAAAATTAAAAAAGGAAAGAAAAATTTGATGCAATACATTTTTTAGTTACGGTAAAATAACATTTGAAAAAATAGGGTGAAAATACTTTTTCTCCCTTTATTATAAAAGTCAGTTATTTAATAATTAAAAATATTATTTTTTCCCTATATTTGCATAAAAAAATTAATTTTTCAATGCCTTAAATTATCTTTAATCTCGTAACTTATGCAAAATTAATCTTTCCCGCAATCTAGGAACTCCGAGATTTACTCAAACAAAACCCTGCTGACTCTCACGTTTTAATGTCTCGCACATTTACACAAATTACGAGAATTTTTTAATTTTTTAAGAAACATCCAGGGATAAACTCAGCACAAAAGCCACTTTTCATTTTCCCAAACACTCGGGGAAAAGAGGGGGAAAAAAGAACGTTTAACAACACAACGGAAAATGAGTGGTATATAAATATTCCCCTACCCGCTAAAATGGCCTTTAAATACTGCTCAACATTGCTTAAATCACATACAGCTTGCAAAATGGAGGACTTTAAATTAATTCTTGTCCCGTGTAGCAAGAGTTAAAAATTAGTTTCTTTCTCATTTTTGGTGCTTGTCTTTTCTCGGATTTAAGCGTTCGTAAATTTATCCTTTCTAAAGAGTGTGGTGGGGATTTAAAATGATGAAAACTGTCTTATGAAAACGCACGAAGTAATATTCTTGGGTGTAATTTATCGTTATAATCTACGATGCAGAGCGAGAAAAATACTCTAGTGTAGTGCTTGGAGAGTTGAATTGGTTAATTTTAGAAGCGTGTTTAATTCTATGTTGCTTTAAATGCTTTGTTTGAAATTTTTTTTAAAGAAATGGCTTAAATGGAAAAGCTTGTGAAAATCTACGCATTGTCCATGTTTAACTGTTTTAATCTATCACAAGAAATCCAGCCTTTAAGATTTGTTAGGATTGGTGAAGGCAAGAACATGTTTTAAAAAAGTATGCAATTAAAATGTGATAAAGTTAAAATTTATTCAAAACTTAATGCAATTTTTCTTAAAGAAATTTTTGTCAATGCAAATATTAAAATTGCTTCTCAAACTTTTCATATTTGCGACACAATATTTAAACAAAATTTTCATCCCACCCCCTTCCATGCAATAACAATATATTGAAATCAATAATAATTTACTTTGACGCTAAAACTATATTGCGAATTTAACCTCTTAAGTACAACCAGCGCATATAAACGTTTCATTCAGCTAAAGCGTTAAATATCTCGGACGTATATATACGTCTTTCCAAAGTATAATATTTTCTATGTACTGCTATCCAAAAAATTATTCCGAAGACTTTGGAATGTAATGAAAGTAACTTCACAGTGTTTGCGAAGTATTTACGTATTTTAGAAGATTTGCTTATTTGTTCCTTTTCTTTCTCCTCCCCCACCCATACATCACATACGTGGGCCTACGAAGAAAACGATAGCATTGGGGAGAGAATCGCGTAATTTTAAATCGATATCTAAAGGATTAATTATAAACCATATAACTATCAAGATAAGTGTTAATTTTTGCATATAATTTAATATATGACAAGCCCATATTGTCATTGGTAATTATTAAAGTTGTTCTTAACTTAATATTGTTCAATAAATTTTAGAATGCATATATTGCGCAGTTCTGATACTTTTATAAGTGCATTATATCAGTGTAGTATAGATATTTCCTTTTAAACCTCTACAAACTTGTTTGAACGTATATTTGCATAGAAGGGTCAACGATATCATGCCGACTATACACAATAAATCCAGCCTTCGATTGCCAACTCAGCGGTTCAAATAGCTGCTCTTCAAACACTCAGTTCTTTATAACGATTTTGAATTTTAAAAAATCCCTTTACCACCGTATTCTAGATATGTTCAAGAAGCAATTTATGGGGAAAATTTTTTTTGATTTTTTTGAACTTATCACACGGGTGAACCCCTTAACATAACGATTTATCATTATCACTTCACTGTACTTTCCCGAGTTTCCTAGTTTCCAAACTTTTCACGTATAATTTTTTAAAAAAACTAACAAAATTTTTTAAAAAAGTGTTCCATATTAGAATAAAAATAATACAATAAATACACTCATAAAATTTGGGATTATGTCATAAATAATTGCTGTCATTAAACTGTCATAAATAATTTTGGAAAGTAAAATTTTCGTATAGGAGTAGCCAGGACATAATCATCCATAAAAGCAAATTGAAAAGCTCGTCTGTAATTTGTTATAAACTACATTCAAAAGCATCCCCACTTTTGAAAGTCGGTTTTATTTATAGGGAACAATTACAATATTTTTTGAAGTGATTAATTCTAATACCCAAATGGAACTTTTTCTTTTTGTAACACAAGGGAAAGTATAGTGTGAAGGTGCAAGGGTGCGCATCTAGTTTTGGAAATATTTTTTTATTTAATGGAAAAAGAAGAAGATTTGTTAGTTTAAATACTTTTAAACCAAGCATATACCACCAAATTTCAAACCTTATCAGGATAAGGATCCAAAACAATATGCTCATATATATAGACTTTAGACTGTGCATGTCTATCCACATACAATTGAAACATCTGCAGAAAGTTCAGTTCACAATCCTATTGAGCACCTTTGGAATTATTTGGAACATAAAATTTATGAATTTAAAATTCCAAGCAAAAACTAGCTTACAGAAAGATTTATATAAAAATAGAAGAAATTGAAGGAAATTTTTCTAAAATTCTGGTGAAATTTATCCCTAAAAAGCTGACGGAAATCATAAAATGTAAGGAAGGCCCAAAACATTATTAAAGAATATGTGAAGTGTTAATATAAAAAAATCCGTTTGCTGCACACCTTTTTTGAGATCTAACTTTAGATAATATTTAATTTCAGAGATTTAATAAATTTTATAATTATTTGATAATGATTTAAGTTAATTTTGGAGTATTTTTAAGCTTTATTTAGTCATTAGATACGATACGTAACAAAAACCGTATGTTAAAAGTAAATACAGTAATACACGAAGTTATATACGCGATATGTGGAACTGCTTGATAACCTCGTATGTCGAATTCGCGTTAGTCGTGTAATAATTTGGCACATAAATACATATAAATTATGTTTAGTTGGGCTTAAGATGAAAAGAAGTAATATTTCTAAAAAACAAATTCAATATGTAAGACAAATACAAAATCGTAAGCCAAAGTTATTAGGATGTAGAAGATTTCATAAAATCTAAGAAAGAAGTTTGCGGCTCAAAGGTTTTTTCTCATATAATTTCCCGTATCAGGCTAATACTAATATTGTTTCATTCCCTGTTTTGTTGGGAAAAACGTTCATCGTTGGAATCTCTGTTTTCTAGAATTTGTAGTCCCTCTTCATTTAAACTGAGGCATTCTGTCAAATTTCGAATCGTCATTCGATCTTCTGATTGAACTGAGTATAAATACTCAAGCTCTTCAATGTCTTACTGTTGTTTATGAATTTCTATGAGCTAATCAGTTCTCAGCTCCTGATTGAGGTACTCCAGCAGTTTTTGAACATCAGCACTATCCACTTCGAAATTTATTTACCTGGCAAAATTGCAACTTTTTCATATACATTACGAATTTTACCATTTTTCCCCTTCAAACAAAAAAATAATCGACGAGATTTGAAAATCATGTTACTCGTTGGAATTTATATTTTCTAGAATGTGTAGCCCTCTTCTTCACATTTAAACTGAGGCATTCTGTCAAATTTCGAATCGTCATTCGACCTTCTGATTGAACTGGGTCTAAATACTCAAGTTCTTCAATGTCTTACTGTTGTTCATGAATTTCTAGTAGCTCATCAATTGTCAGCTCGTGATTGAGGGAATCCAGCAGTTCTTGAACGTTATCACTATCCACTTCTAAATCCATTTACTTGGCAAAATTGCAACCTCCATTACGAATTTTACCATTTTATCCCCTCAAACCAAAGACGAATGGAAGATATTTGAAAATCGAGTATCTCCAGGTTCGCATAAATCAGGGTATTATTGTAATGGAGTTTTGTCTTTAAAAATCCCTTAAAATTTCTTTTTTGAAGATACTTTTTTGATTCAATGTAAATGTATGCTTAAAACGCATACTTAATATTTAGAAAATATTTCTGAGATTTTCGAAACTTAGATTAATTGAAACTTACTGAGATTTCTTGTTTGTGAAAAAACTTTCACATTCAGATAAACTAATACACTCTATTAGCCACAGATTTATCTTTTTCATAAATTTTATTTTTGATCAGTTAAAATTATCATTCAAGCATTGTAGCAAACGATTTCTGCATTCAAACAAATCTAACTACAGAATTAAATATATATAAGTGGCAAATGATTTAGACTAAAATGTAAAATCCATCCATCAAAAATATTTTAAAAACATGTATTTGAAATATCGTAATATTTATCTGAAATGTTGAAAGATATTATATAATTCATTACATTTTTAAAAAGAAGATATGAAATATATATATATTCTGCTTTTTATATAGATTTTTTATATTGCCACTCTTAATAATTATTAATCTTTATATTTTCTAATTCTTTTCATGCACACAATTTATTTTCTAATTTTTCTTTAAATATTTTTTCAATCTTAATATATCGATCAGTTTAGTTTATTGACATATATCGGTTTTAACTATCGCGTGTGAGATCAAGATGAGACAATTGAAAATAATTCATTAAAACAAAAAAAATACCCGATATTTTAAGTTTTTTTTTCTTTTCTTAGTTATAAACTACTAATTGTTATAGACGGATTCCTGAATAAATTTTAGGAAAATGAGATGTGCACGATCTGAATTCATATCTATGCGTAGAAATTTTCACAAAACCTTTTGAAGGTTGCCAACTTTTTCTAAATACTAAAGGGAAAATATTAATTTTCATTTTATATTCCACAGTATCACCAAAAACTGTTCTTTTCAAATTAAAAACAGATAGTAGATTTAATGTCTATTTAATGCGATTTCGTTGTTGTATATTAAAATGGAAGAAAATCGTCTAGCTGGTATAGTGGTTATTGACGCTGACTGCTGGGCCGTAGGGATTGGGTTCGAATCCTGGAGAAGACAGCGATGTTTGTAAATGCATAGTGCCTGTGCGGCATGAGGGCACTTTAAATAGCCGTCAGGACATATGTCCTCACGCGTGATGTTGATGGAAGGGGAAGAGAGTTGGGAGGACCCTGAACACACCGCCAGGGTGTTCTACCCCAAACTTGGGGTAAAACTGAACTATATAAATCGTACTGTCACCTGCATGATATTCAAATCTACGGCTAACGACAGGCATACATCTAGCCCTTTGCAGAGATGAATTTTGTGGGCTTTGAACTGAAACCGTCAGGCAGGTGGCATTAGCAAAAATAAAATAGAAAAAAAACATCCCTTTATCCTTGCACGATCATTAAGTAGCTAAGAGTAAATTTTAGTATATAACTTTTTATTTTACTTTTTCTAGACGTAAAATAAAAAAAAAAGATTACAGATAAAAATATATAAATAATAATGTGTAGTTTTTTTAATCAATGCGTAGTTTTATTAGTCATTTTTATTTCCATCTATTCAAAGGTACTTTATTGCACAAAATTAAATTTACTAGTTAACATATAAACACAATAGTATATTATTACACCACACAATAAGATGAAATAAGTAATAAGAATACAAGAGTAAGGCTCGCGAATTTGTTATCACTGACACTAATTGAATTCATAGTTCTTCGCTCTTTGTAAACATTCCCTTTTACTTAATTGCGTTCAGCGTACGCTCTAATTTTTGAAATTCTGTATAAAAAATCCAAATAAATTGTAATTAACTACAACAATAATCGATTTTAAAGCAGGGTGATAGGTTTCTCTTATTCGAGATAGGGTTAACTTTAAAATATTTGCAATACAAGTTCATACAAAACTTAAATCACCGCATTATTCTTTTCTATCTATGCACTTTTCCCAAAACCATTATGTATAATGACATTTTGACACATTTTACAGTCATTCTTTTCAATCACACGCAAATTCCTATCACTCAAATTTCCCATTACTGTAGTCTCCGTGATTCATCTACCTGTTGGGATTGCGAGCATGTATAAGTGTTGAAAACAGTTCTACAAAATGGATGATACTTATTATAAATTAAATGATTAATGCACTCTATCAGTGTTGGCCCTCAGGGCGAGGACAGAAGATTCTATAAATTAGTCCGCGTATTAGTCACGTCAATGATTGGTTATCTACAATGATTTGCGTTTCAAAGTGTTAAAATGCCGACATCATCAACAAAGAGGGTGATTGATACTATTTGACTCTATAATGATAATGGATACTTAGGGACTCTTTCTGACGAATTACCGGCAATGGGAGATTTACTATGTTTATGGATGTCATACTCGAAATTTTGATTGCAGTTTCTTTCAAAATAAAATAACAGAATTAAAGTATGTAGTTTCTGTTTTGAATGTGCTTTAGCACAGAAAATATGCATGTAATAAAAGTATTTATTGTATGAACATGCTAAATTTTTCTATTTGTTGTAAAAGGCTGTATTTAATAAGCACGAGATAGGCTATTGAAGAATTTGAATTGAAATAAACTGATCGACACTATATATTTTAAAAAGCCTTCAATTGGAAAAAATTAAATTTGCAGTACCATATTATATGAAGAAAGTATGTAATACTATCTAGCATCTATATTACATTTAATGTAGAGTATTAGATGCAATACAATAGTGAAAAATTAAATTAATAACAACCAAAAAAAACTATACAAAACAGGCTACATCGAAAACCACCTTAATGAAAATAAACCATAATGAACCGAAAAAAAGATATAATAAACCATATTGAAAAAAATTAATTTTTTAAACGTAACTTTTGTGTAATATTTCAATTAAAAATGTTTGTAATTCTGCTGCAAAGAGAATACAATAAGAGAATACAAATTGATTACACAAATAAGAAAATACAATAATAAATAACTATAGTGACAATTGAAATATATATATCATATATGGACAGTATGATATGTATAAGTATATAATCTCCATAAAACTAAACGAAGAACATATCAGAAGTAAAGTTTAACCATGATGCCATGAGACGTAAAATCACATCAATACTGAATTTCAAAGAAATCCAAAGGGAAATATGAGATAATCCTATCAAGCTACATCTTTTTTCTACAAACATTTTTTAATCACAAATGGTATAAATAGATTTATATATTTCAAGACTGTCAAAGCAAAATTAAACCATGATGCTATCTGGTGCAAAATCTGATAACCATCATAAACAGCTAAGAAAAGCAACCAAAAAAGTATGTTAGAAAATCTTATACGTAAATCAAAATTTTAGCTTAAATCACAATGTTTGTAATCTGTCAATTCCAGTTAGTTTGAATTGATTGTCATTTTCTTTGTCATACTTATAGCTTGATTTTTTTTACTATTTTGCTACAATGATGAAATATGGAATTTGCTAATAAAGAAAAGAAAAGAAATAACCTTTCTCGATTTCAATGGTAGGAAATGTCATAAGAATAGCTCTTTTGAGCAAATGATCTTGCTATGTAGATGGATGCAGAGCAGAAGTACCACTGAAAAGTACTGATATTCAGGGAATAATTCAGTTTTAAGCTTTACTTATTAGTTATTGGGCCAACAACCATTTGCGGTGTGATATAACATCATTTGGATTGTTACCCAAGTACAATCAAATATTGATAATACTCTCAATGCTTAGGTTTGTGACATCATGGAAAAGCAACCGGAAACCCAAGGCCCTTACAACCTATAAGTACCAAAATATGAGCAAATCTTGTGCACTGTTGACGCTTTAAAAATCGACATTAAGTTAATAAACAAAGTAGAGAATAAACACTTTCTCGGATACAGCTTAAGGGTTTGAAGAGAGTGTCCTCAGGCCTTCTTGATGCTCATAGCAAAGCTAAGACGAATCAGTATAAAATGAAATAGCACATTAGATGAAATGAAAATATTTTTAAAGGTGGCCAGTACAGTAATAACATTAGGCCTTGCAAGAAAGGTTGTCAACATGCATTGTTACAAACCACAAAATTATGCAAGAAATAGACAGAAACAAAAATAAGCAGTTACATAAACTGATACTTTTCCTTTTCACCAGTGACAAGACTCGGCAAGTTATTGGTGACAACATATAACCTACACATAAGAAAATATAAATAAATCTTAGTTCTCATTGGTTCTTCTTCCATTTTTGATGTATTACGAAAAAAGACGCTAATAATAAGAAAAGTCCGCGGCTTGTTTGCCAAATGTAGGGGTAAAAGATTACTAGCGAGAATATTTCGTTTGGCGCCAGTTATACCATTTATGGAAACTTTATTAAGTTTGTCAGAGTGTTATTGAGTGCATTTGTAACAAAAAAACTTATAATATTAGTATTAATGAAAGTTGGATACTTTCGAAGGAAAATTATATCACTTTTGCTTGAATTACGGAAAAGGATAAAAATAGGCTTAATTAAGAAACACAAAGATTTCACGATGATTTTTTCGAAAGACAATTGTAATTCCGCCACAAAGAATAAAAAAGTAACTAAATACAACCATAAATAAATATATTTATAATAAAATTTGCAACAATCCCCCAAAAATACTGTTCGAAACATTAATTTTCGCAAAGTTATACGTGAGTGACGTCATATGACCAGTTCGTAGAAAATTCGCATAAAAATAGAATTTTAAAAAAATTCTAAAGCGAATTTCGGAAGAATTTCTTTCAGTATAATAGCATTATGACCTATAGTTTCTACGTGCCAAGTTTCATACTTTGGGTTTGCTTAGTTTGGCGGAAACAGCTGAAACGCACACATAAACTCTTTCTTTTATATACACACATGTCCATAAATTAAGGATAATTCAGAATCACACAGAAATTGAACTCTAAAATAAAAATTTCACCTGTAGAATTATCACACACATCTTGAAGAAGAATATGCAAATTACAGGAAACCACCAGATGGCGCGGATAGTACGTCACAATGACGAGAGTGTAAGAGAGGGGTATATAAGGAATGGTGGCAAAGAAGTAACATTGTTCACAAGCGCTTTAAAAGCCTTTCAGTGCAATAACCGCATAGTTATGGCACAAAAGAAGCATTTGGATGACTTTTTACGTGGTAGAATTATCGGATGACTGGAATGTGGACGTACTCAGCAGGAAGTATCCGAGGAACTTGGAATCGCCCAGAGTGCCATCTCCAGGCTTTGGCAACGATTCCAAGATGATGGTAATGTGAGTAGATGTTACAGCACAGGTCGCCCCGAGTTACAACGCCGAATGAGGACCGGTATTTGGCAGTTACTGCCAAAAGAAACAGACGGAGCACAGCATCAGACCTATCTCGTCAGCTCTCTTCAGCTACCGGTACGACAGTTTCAAGGCAGACCGTGTACAGACGCTTAGGGCACATTGGTCTATATGCTCGTAGGCTGTCAGATGTGTTCCCTTACCGCAACTCACTGTTGCTGCGATTAACCTGGAGTAGAGAGCATGCATTGTGGACACCGCAACAGTGGTCTTGTGTGATGTTTTCCGACGAGTCCAGGTTTAGTTTGCAGTCTGATTCTCGCCGGACTTTCATATGGAGAGTGCCAGGTACCCGTTACCACCAAGAGAACACCATTAAACGACACCGTTACGGTGGTGCAGGATGGCTCGTTTGGGGAGGAATTATTCTTGGTTCCAGAACTGACCTGCATGTTCAGAGTGTAACGATGACAGGCCACATCTATCGGGATGTCATTCTGGAACAACATGTACGTTTGTTTCGGGGCACCATGGGTGCTGAATTTCTGTTTATGGATGACAACGCCCGTCCTCACCGTGCAAACATTGTAGACGAATGCCTTCAATCGGAGGATATCACCCGTATGGATTGGCCAGCATACTCACCGGACTTGAATCCAATAGAGCATGTGTGGGATATGCTTGGCCGACGAATTGCAGCCCTTCAACCCCCTCCCACCTGTCTACCGGAACTTCGGAGGCATTGCTTGATGAGTGGTGTAATATTCCCCAAGATCAGATTGATAATTTGATACTCAGCATGCGTAGGCGTTGTAAAGCCTGTATTGCATCGTCCGGGAGACATACTCCGTATTAACCATCATACTAACCATGTTATACTGTTTTTTGTAAATAGGTTCTTTTTTGAAATTTGCTCCAGGGAGTAAAAATCGCAATTTTTATTAATTATGTCAAACATATAGCATCTTTTTTGCTCTTTACCTTTTGTTTAATAAATAGACTTTACAAATAAGTCAAATTTGTTTTGCTTCTGTCTCTTTCTTTGCCTAAACTTCATTATCCTTAATTTATGGACATGAGTGTATATGGATTACATATTTCTTAAGCTCTCAGATACAGAGGAGAAACATATATTTTATTTTCTAAGTAAAAATTATTTTTTTAATGCAAAAAAGTTTTCTAGTGTGCATTTTACGACTCTAATTTGTTTTTCAGCAAACTATGTATTTAGATGCTAAGAAAAACTTTTTTGACTCTCTAAAATTGACACAAAAATGAAAAACAAGAATTTGAAACGAATATATTGTACTGATATGTGCTTAGAAAAGGTTTATCCTTTTGATATACATTGGTTTCAGATTTTATAAGCAACTAAATTTTTTTAAGATTTTGATTTTAAATCTTTAAATGCATTTTTATCAGAGACAGATTTTTTCATATTTTACAGCAAAGTAAACTAGATATCTCAAAAATTTCTTCAGATAATTTTTTGAGGTTTTCTACCAATGATTAATCGTATAATATGCATGTTGTGAACTGCAGATTAAGAAAAGAACAGTACATTTACCTTTTTTATGATTGTTTTTCTTTGTCATTAATACAAAATTTAAGAAAACTTTGCATTTTGCGCACTGTTTGACCACTTATTTTATGACAAATTTGCATTCTTCAAAGATGATAGTTCATTGCATAGATAACTGTTTTTAAAGTAAAATTCCAGGAATTTTTATTTTATTTTATTCATTAGAATTTATTTTACAATGTTCGCCGTGATGTACAATTCTAACCTAAAATTGTCCGTTTTCTTTAAAAAAAGACATTAAAATTTTTTTATTTCCTATTTTTATAAGTTTTTAGTTATAATTAAACAAAAACAAAAAGAGTTTAAAAATAAATTTTCAGCAGAATTTCAAAAAAAAAAATTCTCGTAACTAGTCAGGCAACTCAATTAACGTTTTTTCTTAATGCTTGCTGTTTTTTCTAAGAATTTTGATTTTACCCCTTCTTTTATGAATAAAACAAGAGCATTAGCTCACATACACATAATTATTTTCGAAAGTTCTATTATCCAGTCACATATATTAATGATTTTAATATTTGTTTTGTCTGGTGAAGATGATTTCTAATAGCAGTCTCGCTGTTCTTAAGGATTTGTCACGTAGGATTTATCGTTTTTTCTTCCTTTTGTATAAAGGAAGTGTGGTTGTCCGTGCTTAATTCACTGGACAACCTGATTGCAGTACGCTTGATTGCCTTTGTGAAAAATTGCAGAGGTAGTGATTTACGAGGACAAATTTGGCACTCGGAACGAACTCATTACGGCAAATATCTATTTATCGTATTTGGGATTGTTAATCACATTACTCGTTTTTTCTTTGAGTTAGTTAAAATACTAGTTAGTGAACGTCCATAGAAAGCAGAATGTGGAGTGTATAATATTTCGTTCGCTTATTTGCTTCTATGATATCATTGAATAGTTGTTTCGAATTAATTACCCTTCTGAATGAAATATATCTTTAACTATAATTTTACTGCCATGATGACCATTATATTCTTGTAAGAGTTTTATATGTAATTAGTAACTATTTTTATGCTTTCGGAACAGAAGCTTCTTTCAAAATACAGCCACATAGTTTTCATATACTTGTTTTTTACTAACTGAAATATTAGGCACTAAACATTTAAGGCTGTCTTCGGTTAATGTTAAAGAATAGGACCCGAATTTGGAACATATTTTCAGATATAAAAGAAATGAAAAATTAATATTGTATGTTAACTTTAAATCCTTTAGAGAGCAGCATTTTTTATCACACATACTTCCCATATTTTAACCGAGTGAATTCATTTTTTCTGATGTAAAATATGTTTCGCGTTTTTTCTCCTACATTGTAATGTTAAATGGGTTATGCCTTCACGTATTAAAACGAAAAGTAAGTATTCATGGAATATTTTGAAATTTTTAAGAACAATATACTGTTAATAGAGGTATAATATTGCAAACTTCCACGGAAATTGAGGCATTTTTCTGTCTGAAAATGTGCTTCTCGTTTAGTTCAAGCTCTCGTACTTCTACCGAAGACAGCCTTAAACAACTTTAATTTTAAACTCAGCTCCTTAAAAAGTTGTGGAATTTAATGAAAGAGAAAGATTTTGTTGTTGTTGCTAATACCAGTCCATCAACGGTTTCATCAGATCGACGCCCATGAAATTCATCGTGGCAAGGGGCCAGTTTTTACGCCGGTCGTTAGCTGCAGCTTTGGGCACCTCAGACACGGTTCCTCGCCCAATTTTGAGGGAGAACACCTGGGGGGGATCAGAGGTGTCCCACTTTCCTCCTCCTTTTCCACTGACCTCTCGGGAGGACTTGTGGCTCGACGAATATTTAGAGTGCCTCCAAGCCTCACAGGCACTTTACATGAACAAACACCCATGCCACCTAGGCCCTACGGCACAACAGTCAGCTTCACTAACCACTATACCGAATGGATGGCTGGATATGATTTTCTAGAACTGTGCAGTGGCTACAAAATATTTCGTGAGGTATAAAAGGAATATTTAAATAAATATAAAATGATATAAATTTACTGATAAAATGAAAATGTTCGATTTTAACTGATAAAAGAAAAAAGATTCAAATTAAAAATAAATAATTTGAAGAAAAGTGACTATTTTACAGATTCTCCATAAAATTCTGAATAATTTGATTCTGTTCCTTTCAGGCTTTTCTTGAGATCCTGACTGCATATTTATTAAGAAATGAATCAAATGAAAACAAACAAAAAATTGCTTGATTCTTTAAATTGATATTTTTTTTTCAATTCAAAAAGTATAAAGTAAGATTTCTTTCCTTCATTTTAATGGTATATATTTTAAAATTAAATTTATTCCTAGTAAAAGTAGGTATGAATCATGATTCATTCTAGAAATTCTGATTGCATATATATTAAGAAAATGCATCAAATGAAAATAAAAATTCTTGACACATCAAATAAAATTTTATTTTAATTCAAAAGGTATATTATAAGATTTCTCTCCTTCATTTTAGTAGTGTATATTGGGAAATTAAATTTATTTTATACCGGTAAAAGTAGGTTGGAAGCATGATCACATTCACGAACCGTCATTTTCAATTTAATATTTTAGATTTATTTTAATTTTATATATTTTAGGCGACATTTCTTGTTGCTGCATTTGCTGTTTTATCTTGCCTTCAGTTTTTTTTATTTGCAATTGGTAAGCAAATTAGGCGTTTTTTCACGTTTTAGTGTTAATATGTTATTCTTTAATTAAATAATCTGTACGATTTCTAGACGTAAACAGACATACAAAATTTCTGGATCTTGAAGTTAAAACTATTTTTTTAGTGTTTGCTGTTTCTGTCCTATGGCAAATATTTGACAAAATAGGTTACGAAAACAAATTTGGCAACTTTAATTGAAGACTGCATTGCAATGAATATTTATATCCCTTAAGTTAAAAAAAATATATCCTTATATATAAAAATGTACGGTGTTAGGTTACGGAAAAATATCGGCATGTTTAAAATTACTTTTTAAAAAAGTATATATATATATATATATATATATATATATATATATATAAAAATTATTCTTAAGAGAAAAAGAAAGCTTGCACAAAGGAGATTTCGTGAAATGGAATGTTATTCTTATTGTTCACATTTTATAAAAATAAAGAAATAAAATAGTGTTTCACTTTATCTTAAATACGTTCAAAATATTTGTATATTATTTTAAATTTTAAAGAAATGCTGTAGAATTTTGAAAATATAAAGGCTTAATCATCCTTTGTTGCTTTAAAGGAATCAGAATTTGTCACTTTGACATGATCTGATCTTCACATATGTATGTAAGAAGTTAAAAAAAAATAGCACCGATAGAAAATTGAAAACCATTTCCTTTCGAAAAAAGGGTGATTTCCTCAGAATCATTTCAACTTTCGATTTGTTGTCCTTGTTGTACATATCGTAAAATATAGAATGTGTTTTTGTTATTTCTGTTGAACCTGAATCTTTGCTAAACTTATATTTTGTGCATTATATGAATGTTCCCGAACTGGTGTATGCAAAAAAGTGTAAACTCTACCAGAAAAGACTTAAAAAAGATTGGCTGAGCATATGGATTATAACCAATCAGTTTAACTTCTTTTTGGCTTTAAAAATAGATTAAATTTTTTGCTATTTCACAATAACTTTTGTTTACAATAACAAATTTTAGTTAAAACTAAACTAATAAAATCGAAAATTAAAATAAAATCGCTATTAAATACATAGAATAAAGAGATATAAATTCATTTACAATTGTTGAGATATAAATATTTGAAAAGTTACATTGAAAGTTTCTATCTCCTTCCTTAAGCAAGCTTTTATTTTGCTGAATGGTGAATGACAGTGCATTATAGTGATCTCAAATTGTTTTACTGATGTTTTAAAGAGAATAATTGAAATATAAGAGAGATAAAAGGCAAGTTCGACGAATAAATCCACCAAAAGGCAAAACTTGACTTGGGACTAATTTGTGTAGGGAAAAAACTAATCTGCAAACTAGATACAACTCTGTAAGATCTTCAGTAGGGGTAAAATAGTAGGACTTGTTATCACAGATATTTTAACAGATTTTTTCTTCAAAGTGGCATTCAATTTTTTTCTCGGCGTTTCTTCAACTGCTAGGCACATTCATTTAAAATGGCGCAATAATCCTACCAGAGGCGCAATCTTATTGAAAGGTCTAAAATAAAAGATTAAAAAAATTATTAATTTGCTGAAAGGAATCAAAATAAAATGCATTCCTAGATAATAAAAAATAAACATTTACAGTGATACATATACTTATAAATAACACTTATAAGCATACTTAGAATACTTACTATCAGTACTGCACAATGTATTTAATCATTAATTCATACATATTAAGTTACGAACAAATTTAATTATTACTAATGACCCCATGGGCTTTTCATATACAAAATTATATACAAAAATGTAATATTTATCTTGATAATTTGTACAATTTATAATTAAAGTTGCATTGTAGCTTTAGCATCAAAGTACGTTTCTATTGAACTCAATACATTATTATTGTATGGAGGGAGGCATTATGAAAATTATGATTGAAATTTGGTTCGCAAACATTGAAAGTTTAAGAAGCACTGTTTTAACTTCTTCAATTTAAAGATCTTTAGATGTATTCAGTCAGTGCAGCATATACTTTAACATATTTCAATAACTGTTTACTGAAAGTTCGATAAGAATTTTCATTTCTTCAATTGAAAATAGCAGTTTTTCAAAAAAGGTTATCGTCAACATTTCTATTTCTTTAACGCAAAGGGTTTTAGAAGTAATCAGTCTTAATGGCAAGCATTCAATAGAATTTTATTTCAAGGATAGATTTAGCGATTCCAATCAATAATATTTTAACTTTAAAATTATCAATAGTATAGATCTGTCTTTAAAGCACGTTTTTTGAATATCTGATAAATGTTTCCTCGAAAGATTTACTAGTTAAATCGATTTTTTTTTGCAAAACCTTTCTTGTCAAAATAAAGAAATTATACCTTATTATTATTATTATTCATCCTTTTCTTCAATTGTCCGAAATCTTTTCGCCGATTGACCCTGTAAGTACCGCCGACGTATATATTCGTCTCTCTCAACCTGTGCGTCATTTGCCCCTGATGTATGCATCGATCTTTCAGAAATATGGTTCTTTTCTTTGAGCGGTTATCAGTAAAACTATTCCGAAGGCTTTGGATTGTAATAAAATAATATTTACAGTGTTGGCAACGGATTTACGTGTTTCAGTGAAAAAGTAACGCATTTGTAGATGTCTCGACACAACGCATATGCATGCCTATGTGAAAAAAGGGTGACACTGGAGAGGGAATTGCTTAACTTTTAACCGGCAGTTAAATGGTTAATTTTAGCTACTGTATAATCTGGGGTATAAACCTACTGTATAAACCTAAAAATTAAAAACTGAAAAAGTACACTCCCAGTACTGGCGAAAGGAGAAAGAAGCACTTACCTAGGCCCACGGGTTCCTAGAGTATACTCACGTACCGGACCAGGCAAATTTCCTTGCTAAGCCTAATTTCATTTAAAAATTCATATAAAATCTTAAATACAATCAAATATGCTAAAAGTAATATTTTACTGTAATTGGTAATATCTGAATATACAGTACAAACATTTTCGCTACATTTGAAAAGACAATTGTGAATTTTAAGGAAAATGTTTTTATTTGTAATAAAAAATATAATATTTTCACTCTTTTCGCCATGGGAATTAAAATAAAATAGACGCAAAATTTACAAAAAAATATCTGGCAAATATCAAACAATTAATTTACTCTCACATAAACTTGATGCTGTTTTAATTGAATAACGATCTTTTAAATAACAGCTAATGTATCGCTTTTTATTTTTTTATTAATTCTTATAATGCGTTTTGCTTTCTTAGTTATCACTTTAGAATTATGTTTTCTGTTCTTATGGTTGTGGCAATTCTAAATGCAAAAAGAATCGTTTGTTCTTACTGAATTAAAAATGAGTCATAGTGAGAAGAAAGAATCTTTTTCATTAAAAAAGAGTCATCAAGTTTTTTCGAAGAAGATCTGTTTTTTAAATGCCTTTTGAGTATTAATATTATTGATGTAAATATTAACCAGAAATAAAATAAATACTGAAACTATCATAATGAATGTCTGTGGTGCCAGTGACCTAATAAGTGTTCCTTTTTTTCCAGCTTAATCAAAATATTAACAGAAATCGAGAGTGCAATAAATCACAAATCCTTAATTACCCGATTCTTTCAAAATATCTAAGCATGTGCAGTTGTTTACATTTACAAATATCCCAGATCTTATTTCAAAAACTCAGTGTCGAAAGCAAATATAGATATTTTAAGTTTTGTTAAACATCATTCGAAAACAAACGGACTTTAACCGCCAATTAGTTCTTCATAAAAATTAATATAAAAACGTTCCAAACTGATCACACCGAAATGAACATGGTCCTCAGACAAGGGAAAGCATAAGCACATATACATACCATCGGCTCTGAAGGGGGAACGTGTTATCATATGTATGTGATCATAGGACTGAACGGGTTAAAGTAAAAGTATTTAAAGTCCGTTATACGCTGAATTATATGGTAATTTTTTTAAATCTTCTATGTAATAAAAGCGTGGCCAATGAAAAAAATACTCTGTAATTTTAAATCCCTAAAATATTTTGAGAAGTCGCTATGAGAATACTTCCCCCCATAAAGAAAGCTCAGTAATAAATCAAACCATAACATTCAAAGTGAAGTCAAGCACAATTTTTTTACGATAAGCTTCAAAATTTAAAAAAAAATGCCCAGAGATAAAAGTTTTAAAAATCATATTACTATGGATGGGATTTTAATTACTTCAAAAATAATTTCTTTCCAGAACAGATAAGGAAGTCTTATGTAAAACTCAGGTTTAAAATGTAAAACTTTAAAGTGAGTTGTCTTAACGCAAGAAAAACTGTCAGTGCTTCACTAAAAGCTTATGAAAAATGCATTTTTATATCCCTATAATTTACCTTTTAAAAAGCTTTTATCGAGTAATTTAATATATCTTGTTAGATTTGAGGATGAACTTTTTATAGCTTTTGACTGTATTCGAGATCTTGTCTTTACTCGGGAAGGAAATTTAATTACTTGGTATACTTCAAATACTTGAGAGTTTAACACAAAATATTTCGAACCTTTTCGTTCCTTTTTTTTCTTACATTTTATCTCAGTAAAATTAGCATCTCTTGCACTTTGAAAATGACTACTCATTATCTCTAAGAATGTTCTCAATAAAGAATGTAAAACTAATTACGCGTTGATTTCTTCTTTTATTGGACTCATAAAAAATTAATCAATTAATCTCCACTTCTCTCAAGATATACATATCGAACAGATGTGCTCTTAAAAGCGGAAGATTTTATCAAATAAAATCATCTTGAAATCCTCATTATCCTTTATCGTGGTTTTTATCATTTAGGGATCTAGAAAGATAAGTAGAAAGAATACAAAATTTGTATTGACTAACCCTCATACGTTTTACCTTTTGAACGTTCGAGAGAGTTTTTTCTTTTTTTTTTCTCTTTGAAACTTTAAAATATTCTTATCGTTTGGTTCATTAAGAAAAATTTCGTTAGAATTTAATATGCAGCACCTGTAATTAAATGATAAAGGTTTTTGCCCTAAGCATAAAATAATTAACGATTTGATGACTCAATTTTGCGTGTGTATTTATTTTAAATCTTCATGGCGTGTTTTCGTAAATAATTAAAAATAAGTTACTTATTTCTTGTTGTTTTCTTGATAAGTTTCATTACATTGAAATGAACGATTCTAACAATTGTTGGAATTAAAAATGACTGAGAGAACACTAAGAACAAGTAAATCTAGTTCCTTCATTATCATCTCGAAATACTCTTAGATAAATATCTGAAAAGGTTCTCTACGATTAAAACGAAATTTATCTTTTTTAAATATCTGATGATTATATAATTTTTCACTCCTTTGCTTGTAGAAAACTACATTTCACTTAAACAAATGGGTGACCCTCAGTTTAAATAAAGACATTATATATCAAGTTATCTAAATGATCTAAAAATTGTCAATTATGACTTATTGAAACATTCCAAAGTATTGAATGAAGAGTTATAGATACTTTAAAAATAAATTATGTGGGTAATTCAATAGATTAAGGTATCCGCGATAGCCTTATAATTAGGAATTTCGCCAAAAATTGACAATTTTTTTATGATTTTATTTTATGTGCCATTTTATTAGCTTTATAAAAATACTTAGTTTTCATTTTCCGTTCACTAGAACAAAAACTACAAGTGTTTTAGTAAAAGTAGATGAAAATACCTTAAGCAAGATGTCATATTTTAAAACGCGTTTTAATCGAAATGTGTTATTTCGAAAATTCTGAATCGGGGCCAGCGATTGCTAAAAAGGTTTTGAAAATAATTAACTGAAAATTTTTCTGTAAGTTCTGTATAATAGTAGAATTGTTTTAACCTTCATATTTATCAATCACAGTTTTATTACAAAATTTACAGCCCCTTATGGGAATATAACCACAGTTTTTTTAAGCCATTTCATGTAATAACAAAGATAAAGTGCTCTAGTTTTTGTAAAAAAGAAAATATCTCTTATCCTGAAGATCATTTAAAAAATGAATAACACAGCAACATATTAGAATGAAAAAAATTGAAAATCTGTTTATAAACCTTTGTTACAGAATGGGCTGCGTTTATGCTATTTTTTTGTCAATTTTTACCTATTTTTTTTCCCTTTTCAGTAGTAATAATTTCTTTTTATCTTTTTAATTTTAGCGTATTTTTCTTAAAATGTACTAAGCAAATCTAAAAACAACAAAAAAATCCTTATATCTCCATTTTCTTTTAAAAAAAGTTGTCGCAACTAGTCGGATACCTTAAGAAGTAAAATCCTTAGAATCTAATTGAATGATTTTATGAGGAAAAAAAATTATATGTCAGATACAAAACTAAGCATCGATGTGTAAGACGTCATTTATATTTTCTTATTTGAAACCGTCGTTAACGAAGGGATATTGTTCAAGTATATTTTAGTTGTTTTGGCCACACAGAACACACAATTGTATCCTGTATTAAGAAATACAAAACTAATCTCTACCATCAAAAAAAAATTATAAAAATGCACAAAAGTAATTGAAATATAATATTACCAATGTACTATCAATTCATATCCCTTGTTATGATCATTAGAAGATAAAATTACATCATGCATTTGAGTTTATTTTTGGTCTTTGTATATATATATGGAAGAAATTTATAAAATATATTAAAGAAAATAAAGAACATAACAGGAAATACTTAATAAAAACATGAAGATCAAATCTAATGAAACACAAATAAGATTTACAATACAATTTCGGACTTAGGACCGAATAAGTGGGGTTAAACTAGTTGAAGGCACCCTTTGCAACTCGGTAGGAAAGACCAAAATAAAATAAATATTAATTTAAAGTATAAAAATTCCAAGTATAAAAAATCTCATAGAAATTATGAAAGAATAACCGACTACTATTCAGCAAAAAATTATCCTAAAATGTTTAAGCAGAAAAATATTAAAAGAATTACCCAATAAAAGGATTCTTCAAAAAAGATTTTTCAAAACTTCTGCTCACAGAGCTTTTTCCAGGAGATCCAACGGTCTTGAAACCAATGGTAAGCTTTTATACGTTGTGATAAAAATCTAAATTACACTTAACCGCATCCTTTATACCAGCTTGTAAGGATAGACGCCAAAAAAGATGACAATCAAATTTGGTAGGCTATAACTTGGTTGGTTGTCAAAAATGTAGAGATTTGGTTGGTTGTCAAGATGTAGAAATTTGGTAGGTTGTCAAAATGTAGAAATTTGGTTGGTTGTCAAAATGTAGAAATTTGGTTGGTTGCCAAAAATGTAGAAATTTTCCAATGTATAAGATTTTTAGGAAGGGTGTGGAAAAAATATAAACTGTGTGAAGAGTGTTAAAACATAATCTTCACAGCAAAACCACTAATATGCTGACTTTGAGATCCGATTGTTGTATGGTGGTTTTGAAATCAGAAGTAGCAAGATGATTAATATATTTGTGATGAATATAAGTTTTTAAGATGTTAAAAGGATAGTCATGATCTAAGCAGCATTGGAAGAATTTCTTGATATTATTAAATTTATCTATTTTGTTGGTAGTTAAGTTATAATTCCTAAGTAAAAAATTCAAAACAATGTTTCTGTAAATTGATAGATGTAAATTACTGTTCCATACAGGAATTTTAATTACATGGAAACTAAAAGAATCTCTTTTGTCAAAAATGTTACAGACTACTCTATTGTCAATAAGATGGAAGTCTAAATCCAGGAATTCAACCATATTAGAGTTAAAGTTTGTTTTAAGAAGGTTGAGATTGTCAAAGTAGAACATAATATTTGGTTTGAATTCACTATTTTTACCAAAAATTATTATATCATCTGTATAACGATAAAGTTAGAAAGATTCATTAAAAATATGATCAATTTCAAAAAAATTTAAATACAGGTTAGCTAAACAATTACTAGCAGGACCACCCTGAGGTAATCCTCTGATCTGTTTATAAAGATTCTGATCAAATGCTATGAAATTTTCTTGTAATACAAGATTAACAAGGATATCAAATTTTTCCTTTTTCTTTGAATTATGTAATTCATATTTATCATAAATTAATTGTAGAACCCTAATCATATCATCTATATCAATATAATTAAAAAGGTCCTCGAAGTCAAAGCCGTGCATGGAAAAAACCATCATATATATATATAATTTCTTCTTAGTACAAAAATCTTTTTCTAGATTGGTTGCAAAATATTATTTGCTTCGTTTCACCAACGGTAGTTGAAAAAACTCTGGAAAATACACCCGTTGAATTCTAATATATAACGGATTTAATCTTATGGTGCCCCGATTTCTGATCTAGTCTCAAAATGTTATATTTATAGCTCTTTCTGCTGATAAATTTACCATGGTTTCGTGATATTTTCTTAGAAATAGAAATTGAAGCGTGGGATTGAAAAATAGAGAGATCGTTGCTATAAGATAGTTTTTGCTTGTATCGAATGGTGGAAAAGGTTATTTTCAACAAGCGAATGACGTTGACTAGTGAAAAGGTTCTTTTGAAATCTCTGAGGCGTATCGTTATAGATGCATTTTAACTATAAATACAAACTTGATTTAATTTTTTATGAGAGTTATTTTTAAATCCTCAGAAATTTCTATAATGAATGAGTAATGCCGAGTTATAAAACACTATTATTAACATTTTTCAAAAAAATTAGTTTGTTAAAATAGGTATTCAGAAATCTCCCAGATATTTGTAAGGAAATAGATTATAAATTTTGGGTTTTCTATTGGGCTAATACTATTTTTCATAATAACAATCTATTAAATACATATACAAAAGTAACTGTGGACAATAATAAATAGTAATGAGCTATAAATGTGTGTGTGTCGCAAATCAATAAGAATTTTTGTTGTGCATATTATTTAGAAAAATTAACTCAAGGTTTTTATAATTAATTTCTTTCAATTTTGAATGTCAAATGTTACATCACAATTATTTCTTTCTAATGTTTGGTACCTATTTACTTTGCTCGATTATGTATTATTGATAGCTTTGAGTAAAAATTTCTCTCATAGGCAATAAAAAAAAATCCAAATGAGCTTATTTACCAGGTCTGATCAGAAGGTATTTGACATTCGGCCCAAAAAACTATCTTAGTTACTTTTACAGTATTAGGATATTTTTTAAAATCAAATTAATAGTAGGTACCTTGAACCTTCACACATTTAGCCCATCATTCCATCCACTGTCAAAAACACTTCTAGAAGACTTTTTTTTGGAATGATGTTCAACTCCGCTTTCGTATTTTGCCTTATCTCATCTCTACTCTGAAAATGGAATCCCTTAAGAGCATTATTATTTTCAAGAACAGCCAGAAGTCCCAAGAAGCCAGTTTCAGCGTTGTTAGTGTCCAGGTGGTTCTGTGCAGCTTCAAAAAAGAAGCTTGAGAACAAATTCTCAGCAGCTCTGCACATAATCACACAAAATTGCATGTGAAGAATATGCACTAAACTGAACCAGTTCAGCAGTCTCTCCTACAGTTAAACGACGATTTTTCATTAACAGAATATTTTCACCTTTTCCCAATAACTGCATTTCTAGTGGTTTGTGGTCTTCCTCAATGCTGTGGTCAATCTACCAACTTTTGTGTCCACATTTGAATCGGTTAAACCCCTCCTTAATATGTGTGACCCCCACAACGTTATCTCCAAACACTTAGAAAATCACCAAGTTTTTGACGGAGTATTAAATGCAGTACCTCTGCTCAGGTCGTTCAGTCATTTTTAGAGAAATAAAAATCCAATGAGCACGTATTACAGCACCTCACTCGACTACCTGCAGGAAACAACTGGTACACTGGCACTCGTAGAAAAAAATTCAAGCATGTGCATTAAGCTGTAACATTTATCTGGGTACAGTGGCGCCGTTTTTAAATCTTTACCTTGTGTAGGATTATATAAGGTGGAATACATTTTGAACACACTTTTTATTACCAAAAAAAATCTGGCGAAAAGAAATAAATGCTACAAAAATAGTGGAGTAAAAAGAATCAAAAACATATATATTCATGCACATCATAACAAATCTGAATAAACAGACGGGTTGAGTGTTAATGATTCATAGGGAAAGTTTTTTTTTTTTCACTTTTGTGATTTTTTCGGAAAAAAAAACTTGTTCTTACTTATTGATTGAAATTTGTTACTAAATGTAATTTTCATTGCTTGTTGAAACTAGGTGCCAACTTTTTGTTATCTTATTTACTTTCAAGGAAAAAAGTCCTCACAGTTTGACTCAAAATATTTTCCAAATTCTATTTGTTGTTATCTTGTCCTTCCTTTCTGGAAGGAAAAATAGTTTCCAGAGACAGAGACAGGTCCAACTTCTAGATGTACGCCTATCGTTGACCGTAGCCTTGAATATCATATAAATGACAGTAAGATTTTTTTTAGCTCGGTGCTACCTCAATTTAAAGCGAGAACACACTGGAGTAGCACATTCCATTTGAATACCGTTAAAGATTATTTGTGTGCATTCATTAAGAAAGTTTTACAAAGATCTCTTAAGTGATATTCCGATGAATAAAATTCATATTGAATATGAAACGAGGGTAAGACAAAGTTCATCGAACCATCTTTCAAAATTTTTGAATTGGGTATTCCTCATTACTTGTGGCTTATCATAGTCGGAACGAAAGAGGATAATTTTTCTGTTTACGCCCACGACAGACATTTACGTCGGAATTTTATTTCCATAGCTCAAACTGCAAACGATACCATTGACATTAACAGTTTCATTTTGCTTCAATTCATATAAACGGAATGTCGATTTCCTTTTCTTTCAGTTAATCATAACTAAATATAATTTTTATTATCTTCAATTAATCAGAACTGAATATGAGTTTCGTTTTTTTGTAACTAAATTTTTGTTTCGTTTTCTATCAATTAATTAAAACTGAATATTCGTTTCATATTCTTTCAGATACTCATAAACCGAGTATTTCTTCACAGTCACGGCATCAATATAATGTGATTTTTTTTTTTGATGAATTCCCACTATTTTTACATGGAAAGCAAATTTCCTCTACCTCTCATATTTGTCCCTCTTTACTTCATAATACACCGTCCTTTGTCCCTCTCCAGTAACTACGTGTTCGAAAAACAGCTTCTTTTTAATGGACAAAATTTGCAGTACGTTTAAAGAAATTTAGTGCACCCTATTTTATATCATTAGTATGGTAGTCAAACGCTTAATTTGATATAAATCTTAGGTGGTCTCCTCCAAAGAACCAATTTTTGTCAGAAAATTAGTGACGTCTCAACAGTCATGTAGTTTCACGCGGGAAATTATCCGAAACAAGTTACTCCGAAAGCTTATGTTTTAAGGTCATACGCATCATGTTCTTTATGTCAACCTTTGACCTGCCTTCATGCAGCAGACAATTCTCACTCCTATCTCGAGCTTCAAAGTATTACATGTGAGGGGTAACCAGGACCAATAGCCAGATAGTTTTCCACGCTATGTCCAAACAGACGCGACTCTGCATCACGGGAGGTTTGGAAGGGCGTGACATATTTCATCTGTAAAGAGACATGAAAAGGAGAAACTAAAAAGCTTCAAAGACTCAAGAGCTGCTTTTCGCAAACTATGGGGCATGATAACTCTACGAGGGGTGCGCTAGTATATTGAAAACTAAAAAATAAAAGGTTATCTAAGAAAATTACTAATTTACTGAAAGTAAACAAAATATATTCTGACATGATAAAAAAATTAATATTTACACTGATATACGCTTATAAATGTATCAGTACTCTGCACAATGTATTTTATAATTTATTTAATAATACTAAATTAAGAACAATTTTAATAATTACCAGTAACTCCATAGGAATTTGTCACACATAATATTTCATAAAAAACTAACACTTTTCTTGATAATTTGTACGTTTATAAATAATCCATTCCCTGCCGATTAAAAATCACGCGATCCAATGCCTTCGTTGCTCACTTAGGCACGCGTATGTGATATACTGCGGAGCGGAGGGGGGGAAGGAATGAAAATAAGTAAATCCTTCGCAAATACACAGTCAAGATCCTTTTATTGTATTCCAAAGCCTTCGGACTAGTTTTATGTATATCAGTGCACAAAAATGATCGTACTTCGGTAAGACGCATTTGTACGGCCATGCCATTTAACGCACCAGTTGAGTGAGACGTATATATACGCCGGTGGCACTTAAGAGGTTAAAGTCGTATTGTAGCTTTAGCGTCACAAAGTATAGTATTATTGAATTCAATGCATTGTGTTATTTGTATGCAGGGGGCGTGATGAAAATTATGATTGAATATTGGGTCGCAAATATTGAAAGTTTGAGAAGCACTGCTCTAGAGAGACACTTCTGCAGGCTACAACGTCCCAGCACATTACAGAGGACTTTCTCTCCGGATGACTTCCAGATTCGCTTGGAGTCTCAGGTGACCTATCAAGGCTCAGAGCTACGAGCATCCCAATGTCGTCTCAACACAGCCTTTCACAAGACTGATCCAGCCTTAACAGATACCTCAACAGCCCTACACCTTAGCAGTACCGCAGCAAACCTAAGCCTTTTATGTATTTTAAATTTATTGTCTGATGAATGTCAAATTTGAAGCCAAATTCTTTGAAGCTGAATGTCGGTATTGTTCAGATCATGTGGTATGCCATATCACTGATATTTGCCTCACATTAAAAGTTTACCCATAGAAATAACGTGAACCCTATCTTACAAATTATTACATCCGCCATTCCAAACCCTTCACAGAAATTTATTTCTGCCTGTTTCAAGTTAGTGCCTTACTGGAACTCAAAAGGCATGAAATGTCACAAAGGTACATTACCTTTAGCCATGTTATTGATTCGAAGCGTCGAAAACTGAATGAAAAACCCTAAATGTTCTTTAAATAATATGTGAGAACATTCAACCGAGATTTGTTGATACGAAAGCGCAGTTACCTGACTTTCGAACCATCTATCAATTTTTGGAGTCATTTTCAAAATAAATCATTAATTTAACATAGTAATCAAATGAAAACATTAGAAGGTGATTATTCGGAAGTTCCATAGTTTTATCTCAAAATACAAACGAGGAAATTAATTACAAAATCGATTCCATAAGGTGCGAATGACCTATATTTGTTTCAATAATGAAGAACGATTATAATTTTTTTTTAAAAAAAATATTTTAATTTTAGTAATACAATTTGATATTTTATTTTAAATATGGAAAGTGTCAGGCGAATCAATCAAATAATGTTATGTTCAGCAAATTCAATTTAGCTTGAGATAACTATAAAGAAACTTTTTAATCTATTATGACTCAAAGACGACTTTTTTTCTTCAAAACTGCTGATAAGAAATTCAAACAAACCATGTAGAATAAAAACTGCAGTTTCCGAGCCACTCTTTTTTCTAGGTACAGTATTAGAAGGAAGTTAAATGCCGTAGAGGGTTAAAAGACGCATAAAATTCCTTTGCAACTTCGTAATGATTTTATGCCGTGCAGCAGGAAACTTGCTTGCATAAAAACATTTTTGCGTAAATCGAAAAATGTATCCAAATGACTTCTTCTTTAGGGAAAATATTTCTTAGTTTATTACTTTTTTCCCCTTTCTACCATTTCCTTTCGAATATCTAACATTTTGATTCATTTCTTTCGTGCTAGGCAGCTTTTCTCACAGGCAACGATGAAATTTAACCACTTTCAGAAAATCTTGTTAAATCTGATCACGCAAAAATTTTTCGCCCTGTTATTTTTCTTCTTCTTTCCCCTTTTTTATTTCTTATCTATATCTTCTTATCTTTTTTCGAACTTTTAAAAGCGGAAATGGAATCGTTCGAAGTTTTTTCTCTTCACTTCGTTTCTAGGAATTTTATGAGATTCATTTAATTTGCAGATTTCGTTTCGTTTTCAATTACGAAGAGAATTTTTTGAAATAAAATTATATATTTAAATCGCATTTTGTACTTGGATTTCTGAATTTCAACTAAGCAATAGTTTTCAGGGGAAAAAGTTACTTAAATCCTTAAAAGTAATTTTTTCAAGCAAAAAGTAAATGATTAAAAAAGGTTAAAAAAACGAAATGAAATTATCACTTTTTGAATCAAATAGTTTTCTTAAAAAAGTCATGTAATATTAATTTTCAAAATTACTTATTCGTATTTGTAATGATCAAAATTCTGATGTTTGTGTGCGTGAAAATTTTAATAATATAAAATTCTAAACTTTGATAAAATTAGTTTTATGATATGATTTTTTTTTAAATTTCAAATATCTACACGTTTAGGATTTTTACTAAAGTAAAGGATAAAAAATGATAGAGCTCTTTTACTTTTTTTTCTTTTTGTACATATATTTTAGAGAGAACTTTCCAAAATACTTTAAACTATGAAATTAAATTTAGTATCAGAAAAAAAAATGTTCTTCAAAATTTAATAAAGTGTATGTTTTGACAGATACTGTAGTGTAAAATATAGAAATTTAGGTTCATGTCTAAATGCATGACACAACCTTTCCCTTATAAATTAAACCATCAAGAAATAAATCGATATATTTTTATTTTCTCAGGGAGTTTTAGTGGAATAGATTTATCTTTCAGTTATACTTTATATTTGCCAAATATTTCTTCTAAATTTTATGTTACACATAATTGGATCATTTGGTTTTTGACAGCTTTTATACTTTCGATTAAATAATTTTAATTTTAAATTAACTTAAAGTTTTGGACTGACAAATAAAAAGAGTATTTAGCAACTAATTAAATAAATATAATTGAAAACACTACAAAAGAGAGGAAATCTCGTCCAAACTATGACATTGAAATTTAAATGCATAACTATATTTTTATAAAAGTTTAAATGGTTTAACAAACCACAGTTTTGGGTATTAAAAAGTAAAAGACTCTTGGGTATCAAAAGAAAATATAACAATGAAGAAACATTTTCAATGAATGTCTTATGAAGAAAAAAATCGAGTCTAGATTACATTAATTTAAAGAGATTTAAGTGCAAATGATATTAATTTCTTTTTTAAAAAAATTTCTTGGGGACCGTAACAGTAAAAATAATTTATGTTTTATATTTAGATTATATTATTTAACTTATTCTGTAAGTAAAAAGTCAGTTTCACTAGCTATTATCTTACGATTTTAAGAAATTAGAAATTTTTCAATTGTATTCAAACTTTTATAAAATGCTAAATTTTTAAAAAATTTTAGTCATTTTAAGTGATTTATGTTTCTTGGATTATTTTAAGAAAAAGTTAGTATGGATTTGAAAATCTGTTCCTTTGTTGATTATTTTTCTAGCTAAACCTGGAAAACACACAAAATATTTTAAAATAGAATTAAAAAAAAGTAAATAGAGATCTCAGACTTAAATACATACTATTATAGAGCATACGTTTATGAATACATACAAAATATTTAAAGAGACTATGTTGAACTGAAAAAAAGCCTTACGGCTTAGAAAAAAAAACACTTACATCTGCAAAATTAACAGTTTTAACATCTTCAAAAATAAAACGCTTTTAAAGTTTGTAAAGGCATAAAATAAAAACTAATTATGCGTGCAAGGCTCTAATTTTTTAATATGTTATTTCCCAATGTTTTTTTACATTAAAACACTACTTTAATTAAATATGACTGAAAACATTTTTTCAAAGTTAAAAAAATATTTTTGCATAATATTGATAGCATTTGTTACGATGACAGTTATTCAGCTTAATCTTAACCTAATATTTTCAAAAAGGTTTTGAAACACAAAGCCTTTATATCCGAAATAATAATGCTACTAACTTAAGCTAAAAATCGCCAGGTTTGTAGATAAAATTTAATTTTTTTCAACTTGAAATTGGGTCAGTTTAGCAAGTATTTGTCAATTTTCAAGTTTGAGTATTTGTTACATGACTTTAAAATACTATAATATAGTATTACAGTATGTTTACTATAATGGAGTTTGGTACATGATGGAAATATTCAGTTTTATCTGCAATACTTGTATTCGGAAGTCTAATTGCAGCATTAACTGAGGGTGTTTTTAGATTTATCATTTTCAGTAGTATTCCATCCCTTCGAAATATTTTTTCTCATATAAATCGTTTGGCCTAAGAACTAAGGCCTAAATCTAAGAACGTTTTGGCCATGGCATTTTATCAACTGAAAAAGTTTGATGATAAAGTTTCTAAGTCAAATACGCTATTTTTTTAAACAAAACTTGGGCTTGAAATCAATTTGATTTAAGTAACTATGAAAACTCAAAACATAATCAAGCAGAAATGATTTTAGTAATGAAAATTGTAATTAATAACCATTTCACTCTGAGAGCTCTACTCAAAAATATTTTAAATTAATTTATGAGAGGAATAAAAGTTTAAATGAAACCAAAACCGAAACCTAAGCTCAGAAAACTACAAATAATTGAAAAATCAATTTGTTATCAGAACTGAAAAGTGGTGGCAAGCTGTACAATGATACTGGCTCAAGAAAATGCAAAAAAAAAAAAAACAAAAAAAAGGTGTATTTTAGATTTGTAGAGTACTGTGTAGTAATTTAGAATGTCGTACTACAGTTGTTTTACGTACTACTAAGAAATATCTTGTAACTTCCGATTATAGTCGGGCAAGAAGATTTGAGCTAAACTTTGTCTTTTTCTCTAAAATTATTGCATCAAGCCACTGAGAACATAATGACTCTAAATTTTGTAAAATATGAAATTACCCTTATAATTCTACTCGGTAATTTTTAGACTCCAATATCTTGACTTTTGACATCTACAACGTTCAGAATATTGAAATGTGATATTATTGAAGAATACGCTGAACAAAATATACATTAGAATCCTTGTTTTAATGCTAAGATTTAATTAGAATTTCTTTTAGATTGCATGAAATATACTATAATGGAAAAAGGAAATTGCGCCGATGTCATATTTGCTTTCTGTAAGAAAGAAAATATTTTAACTTTGTTACAGCTTTAAAATAATAATAATTATAATAATTTTATTTATACAAATAGACAAGAAAGGGGGGGGATATAAATGTTTTTATTGAAATATTAAAAAATTCACATTAATTTTTTAATTCACGAAGCAAGAGAAGTACCACATATTTAAAAATAATATTCGTTTTACAAATTACATAAAACTAATAAAAGGCTTTCATTCATTTTTTCATTCAGGCAGAATAGTATTATTTCAAAGAAGTCTTACATAAAAATGATGCAATATAACATAATAATATAATGTAATATAATTTTGGTTTAGTATAACATTTTGTATAAAAATACGATATATTTCTAAATAATAGTAATTTATTTCATCAATTAAGTTATTTATTTTGCTATTTTGTTTGCTATTTTGTCCTCGTATTTTACTCTGTAACAAAAGCTTAAAAAATGTATTGAAACACGCCCGGTGTGTTATTTTTCCTATTTTTGTGAAAATATTTACAAAGTACGCGTCCCAGCATGAACTTGAAAAATAAGATTTTAGCAACCGTAGAATATGTAACAAGGGTTACCAGATGAGCGATTTCACCGCTCTTGGCAACAAATTTGTTGAAAAGTACAATATCGCCAAGGGATTATCGAGAAGGCACAAGGATTAATTCTTCTTGAAATTACCATGTGGCTCTACAAAGAATATTTAAAACGAAGTTTTGTGGTATTCAGAATAAAGTGTGGTCCAGATCAGAATCTACTTGTGCGTAGACTGCAATAACAGAGAGTGATTTTATATGTGAGTTCCTGCTGTGAAACATTGTTCTGAAAAGACAACATTGTTTCTGAAACAATGATTCTTTGACATTGTTTCTGAAAAGTTGTAAAACTTGTTTATAACGGGCGTGTTTTGTACTATCGTAAATAATTTTGGCAATATTTTTTTCTGTGTATATACACTGTTGTTTGTAAAAAGTGCAACATCAGGAAGAAATCATCAGAATTAAATGAACTTTGCGGCAAATATCAGTTATAGGATTTTACATAAAATAGTAAGGTTTCAGAGCCAACGCACATGTGTGGTGTGCACAGTGCCCTCTGAACTGATGCTGAAAACGTAAAAAAGGAGGGCTGTAGCGGGACGTTGAAAATAGTTCATGATTATTTGTCAGTATCGAACGTTTAGTGAGACCTAAGTATGCCTCCACGAAGAAATAAGGAGAAATTCCAATAAATTACGGGGTTTGAACGGGGAGGATTATCAGCCTTCGAGAAGGAGGATTTTCCTATCGTGCAATAGGAGTTTGTGTGCAGTGGAACAGTTACACAGTGATGTGGATTTGGCAGCAGTGGACCGACAAGCAACGAACAACTCCAAAAACTGTCAGTGGACAACGAAAGGTGATGTCAGCACCCGACGATCGACACCTGGCGTGACGGAGAATGACCACACAGCTTCCTCCAGGCAGTTGGCAGCACGTTGGTCTACTGCTACAAGTGTACTAATGACGGCTTCATCAATTCGTTGACGTCTGCTGCAGCGTGGATTTCGAGCAAGGGTTCCTTTATACAGGATCCCCATCATGGCAAACCATTGACGGCTGCATCTGCAATGGGCTCATGAGCACAGAGATTGGCAAGATGATTGGCACCAAGTTGTCTATTCAGATGAATCAGGCTTCAATTTGTGGGATCAGGATAACCGCATTCGTGTTAGATGCTATGCCGGTGAACGCTGCGTTCCAGAGTGCGTTGTCGAACGACGTAGTGGCCTAACACCCGGAGTTATGGGTTTTTTTTATTATTGGAAAACAATGATAAAATCCCCGTGCACCACAAAGTATCACACAGGGCTCACAGAAGTAAGTATTAATCACATAATACAAAGGAAAAAAGCAAAAAATAAAGAAAAAATAATAAATAACAAAAAATAACCCCTTGAGGTTAGGAAGCATTACAAATACTCATAACAAACTCACTGAACTTTTTAAAAGTACTTCTGGTGGAAAGCAGTTGAGGAAGATTCGGAGGCCAATTTACATTAAGTCCCTTGAATGCCAGTCTTAGGATATTCCGTTCTCTTTCAAACTTGGAACACAGAAGGAGCACATGTTCTACATTTTCCTCGCCACCAATATCGCAATCACAGGAAGATGATGGAACTAACCTAAATTTTTCAAGTAGCTTTTAAAGTTGCCATGACCAGTTAGAAATTGGGTTATTTTGTTATTAGTATAAAAATGATGGCAGGACAGTCTCTTATTAATGGTTGGAAAAAATTTCTTTGTTACGCTCCCATTATTTGATGTGAGATATTCTTGGTTCCAAGACTTCACCATTCTTTCCCTCATAATCTTCTTGTAAAATGACTTAGGAATATTAACGGCAATGTCAATTTTGGTTGGTTGCAGCCTTGGCTAGCCAATCGGCCCGCTCATTTCCAAAAATGCCCGTGTGTCCGCGAACAAATGCAAAATCTATTGAGATGTTTTTATCTTTTAGGCTTTTAAGTTGCTTTTGAATCTCGACGATTATGTTGGTAGATGAAGAAATACACTTAAGAGAATCCAAGGAGGAAAGAGAGTCTGTACAGATGCGATAGTCTGAGACACTATTTAGTTCAGTGATATATTTAATGGCGAAGTTTAAACATACGCTACAAAAACTGTGCATTCATCAAGAATTCTAAATTGAAAGTGCTCGGATTCTACACCACTCCTGAACACAACAAAAGCGAAACCAACTCTGCCAGCAATTTTACTACCATCAGTATAGCAAATAACAGGGAAATCATCAGTATTTTTCTCATTGTGCTTAATAATATTGATGGAATTCCTCTCTGAAGGATGAGGGAGAAAAAATGGGGACATAGTGCAATCATAATTAGAGATGGAAGAAGCAGCGAGATTTTCCCTAAAAGCAATATTATGAAGAATAGCAATGTCGATTGGAGGGAATCCAGATATAGCAAAAACTGACTCGTAACTTATGGTACGATAACCGCAAATGACCGGGGCACGATTTCGTATCATGGACGATCCAATTTGCTACGAATTGAGGGTAATCGCAATCGTAGCAGGTACGTCCATGAAGTGCTACAGCTCGAAGTCGTTCCCTTCCTTCAAAGCGTCCTTGGAGCTATCTTTCAGCAGAATAATGCACGCCCACATGTTGCTAAGACTGTTCGAGACTTTTGTTCAGCCCGACATTTGGAACTTCTTCCGTGTCCTGTTTATTCGCCGTATATGTCGCCTATTGAGTACGTGTAGGATTTGGTTGGTCGGTGTCTCGCTCGTGATCCGCGTCCTGCTGTTTCAAAAGAAGAACTTTTGCTTGCGCATACAAGTAATATGAAATTCTCTTCCACAAGCAGACATTCAAAATCTGTTTGACTCCATCCCACGTCGTATAGCAACACTTATTGCGGCGCTTGGTGGCTACACCAAATACTGATTTCGGACACTTAATATTCCTTTTTTACTTTAAAACTTCGTTATTTATTTGTACTAGTACAAGACGTTTGTGCATTAAATTTCATTTAATTCTGATGATTCCTTCATGGTGTTGCATTTCTTTGAAACAGAGGCATACTTTTACTTATCTTCGTGTTGTCATCGGCTCGTCCTTGTTTAATGATAAATTTGTTATTATGTAAATAATATAAGTTTTCGGCTGTTTTTTATCATTGCAAATTTGTTAATAGTATACATATTCGAAATCCTCCATTTTGCTAGCCTGTTTTTTACGAATTTCTCTATATTACGAGCTTTTTTCTTTAACCAAGAACAAAAAGTATATTGAAAATGAATACTTATAACGAATTTTCCACATAGCGAATATTTTTTTCGGGATTAAGTGACTTCTTTAAATAGATATTCGACTACATTATACATGCCATATAAATTGATCTACGTTTGATCGTACAATATAATCCTTTCAACAAATTATAACTTTTATGCCAGTTTAACTTTAAAAAATTTAAATTGTTGAAACAATTTGAGCTTTAATTTATTTTACTTCAAATAGTTATTTTTCAAAATAAATGAATAATTAAATAAAATTTGGATCTTTTTTTAATCTTTTCTTCTTAAAATTTATCCTGAAGTAAATATATAGACAAATTCAATGGATTTATTTTAAAAAATAATGGAGTAATTAGAAATATATGAAGTAATTAATAAATTAGTAATATATTTCAATCTAAGATAAGATTATTTATTAGTATAAATTATTAATTTTATTAGTTAACTCACATGTGTGAATATATCTATATTTTATAAATGCATTTTGTGATCATTTGTTTTACTTACTTATACATAAATATTTAAACATAAGTATGTTAGGAGTATTATAATACAGAATGAATTTGCTAAAGTTTTATTCAAAATATTCACGTCATATGAATAATTTGTATCATATAAACTTTTGACAAATAATACGCGGAAACATTTTTTTTGCATGTTATGAGAGTCATTCATATCCATTTAAAAGTAATACATTCTCGCTTAAAAGCTCGTTTGGGGGTCCTTTTGGCTTCAAGGCATTTAACCTTAATATCCTAGCAAAATTAAAGCGCATTCGACGTCTGTGAACTTAGTGAACATTGCCATTATCATTATTCTAATGGATTTATTGATTTTTGAAACAAATATTTTATGACCCAAATGCTTGCTTTTTATAGTTTTCTATTAATTTAACAAATGCAGGGGAAAAAATGTTAACTTAGTTGCAATTTGAATAATCGGGTAGATTAGTGATTTTTAATCTAGGAGAAATTAAATGTCCATGCACTTCCAGAATCATGGATAATTTCTTCGTACAAGTTAATGGTGATACATGGTTGTAGTTAGTGACACAACGTTAGCTTATATATTCCCTTTGTATTATCTTAATAGTTACATTTAATAGTTTTAGTAGATAAAATAGCTCACAATTTTTTTTAAATATCTCGTTTGAATTACCGTATATTTAAGTTAAGTTTATTAGGAATTTGGTTAGTCTCATTTGGAGATTTTTTTCTAATTTTGATGAAAAACTATTAATTGAAGCTCTCTTAAAAATTTCAAAATTTATTTTCATTACGAATGCAATGGGCTAAATTCATGTGACGTCATAATCACATGATAATGACAAACACGTGTTTCTAGCCAATCTGTTCATAAATTCATGTGACATCATATCACATAATAAATGGAATCATGTATTTCCAAACAATCAGTTCATGTCATTACATATTACATATAGTACAATTTACATATTACATTTACATATAGAATAATTACATATTACATTTACATATAGTACAATGTACAGATTACATATAGTACAATGTACATACTACATATTACATTTACATATATATAGTACAATGTACATATTACATATTACATTTACATATATATAGTACAATTTACATATTACATATAGTACAATGTACATATTACATATTACATTTACATATATATATAGTACAATTTACATATTACATATAGTACAATGTACATATTACATATTACTTTTATATATAGTACATATTACATTTATATATAGTACAATGTACATATTACATATTACATTTATATATAGTACAATGTACATATAAAATTTACATATAGTACAATGTACATGTTATATATTACATTTACATATAGTACGATGTAAATATTGCATATTACATTTACATATAGTACAATGTACATATTCATTTACATATAATACAATGTACATATTACATTTACATATAGAAAAAAGTTACGTATAGTAACGCACATAGGTATGAACAAAATGTATTTGATTTAATAGTACATGTACAAAAGTTTTTTTTTACTTAATTTTTAAAACTTTTTTTAAGAATGTTAATAATTACACAAATATTGAATTTGAAATTTTATGTAAGCTTCACTAGAAAAACAAGTCCAAATGTAAGTTTAATGTCAATCTTGAATTCAATGAAGAACACGTGATTGTATTTATCATGTGACCTAATGAATGTTGCCCATTGATTTGGTCAGTTTTTTCGTCTAATGCAAACGTGTGTGGGAAAAAATCTGAAATATTTTTTTAAACAAAAATAAATTAAAACTATAATAAGCCATTTAAGGAACTGTATTTTAAATCTATATGGTATAGTTTATGTAGTCTTAGAGTTTGAGAGTTTTGGATCAGCATAAAAGATACGTCAAAAAGTAAAATGTAATTTTCATGACATACGATATAAATATAGGCGAAAAATAATCTTTAATAATATAAAATCAAATTTTATCTACTGATCTCTTTGCCTAAAAATTCCATATAGAATTTTTTTTATTGAAAATTCGTCGTATTCAAAATTGGTTGTAACCACGGAAGGGAAAGGAAGTGGGGAGGCTTAAATCTTAGAAATTTTTCAAAGAAGGGCACAGTAACATAAAGTTCAGAAATCACTGGTGTTGACGATATTTATATACAATGTTTTTCAATGTTTGATGCATTTCAATTTAAAAAACAGACTTTTTCTATACGTTTTACTTCCAACATGCATTTAGAATAATTTAGCTATTTTCTATAACAAAAGATTAACTTTTTGTCATGTTTGAAACAATTCGAATTTCCATATTAATTATTTCATATATAATTTTATTCATATTTTTATGAATATTTTAAAGTTAATGAGTGACACAGAAATAAAAAAATTGATTAAAAAACATTAAAAATATTATTGTTTTTTTAAAAAAATGATAAAAAGAAATAAAGTAAGAAAAATAATATATCAGTGATTAAAAAAAACAACATAAATCATCGTAATTTTTGTTTTAAATAAAATAAAACGTAATAAACTGAGAACTACAATGCTATTACACATATCACGATAATATAATAATAAAACTAATAATTCATTGTTTTGATCCCCTGTTAAAAAATGATAGTTGATTATGACTGTAATCTATAATTAATTTACAAATTTTAATTTGTATAAAATACTTAGTAACAGTTTGGCTCCAAATAGCTTAAAATGGCATTAAATGAAAAAGAGTTATGAGTACATTGCGAGAACTACGTATGGGATTTCGTAAGGTTACTAAAATCGCCAAATTCAAAAAAAAAAAAATTCTCGCCAAATTTGACATTTTTCTTATTTTATATTTTCTCCAAAGTCAAAGTTTATGCCAATGAATTCAAGTCAATGTTGAATCATTTAAAATATTTATGCAAACAATAATATAAACTTTAATCAGATACTTGTATACAACTGACTCATATTTTAGCTGTGGTGGTACACAGAAAACATTTTTTAGGTGAATTCATTCCATTATCATTCATTTTATCCCATTCTATTGAAAACATATTTATGTTCAATTGGTATTTTATCTCACCATAATTTTTGAATACTAACCAAATATATAGCAGATACTTCTAAAAAATATTACTACAAACTAACAAAAGTTTTCTTTTTTGAGTTAAAATGATTTACAGTTTGCATGTTTTCAAGAACTTCTCATTTTAAAAAGAAAGTAATAAAATAATCATTTTCATATACACATACAAAGGATTCACTTCTATTTAGAACTAATACAAGTACTTTAATATACATCTTTGGAAAAAAACAAGCGACTATATATATAAACCATTTTATAAAATTATTTTTCAAAAGTACTTCATATCTAAATGACGACACAGATATTTTCTTACATGTTTTTTGCTATTAATAGCATTAAAAGTAAGATATATTGCTTTACTTCTTTTAAAAAATTAAATCTAATAGAAATAATTAAATTTGATGTTAACACTTAATTAGTAATGCCCGTTTAACAGCCTTAATAGTTTAATGCATATGTACATTTTTATTAAAGTGCTTACAATTTATTTATGGACATTTTACCTTCAATATTAGAATATTTTTGGAAAGCTAAAAAACAAATGTTTTTGACGATAAAACAAATATTAATATTTCAGTCGAAATTCTAGATATTATTACAGTTCCATTTTCAATTTATTTTTGAACGTAGTCGAATACCTTTAAATTATACCTTTTCAATTGGGTATAATACTAGTTTTTATCACCAAGTCTTAAAAAAGCAGGAATACGTATTGAAGTACTGAAATAAAACAAATTACAGTTATATATATATAACTTAAAAAAAGCTTTTAAGTTAATTGGATTAAATTGTAACTTAATCTCTTTATCACCAAATCTGGAAACGGGATCTGAAATTAGTCGCCAGATGCGGGATGGTACCTGAAAATGATAAATAGTTAACACTTATGATCCTGATCAGGACATTGGAACAAAATTATTAAATTATTGTATTGTCATGACAGTCCTGGACACAAGTGAGCAAAATTTTGAATTAATCTGACTTTTTAAAATGAGTAAAATTTGAATTCAAAGATTCCGTTAGATACAAGGGAAGCTTATAAATGTGTGTTTTTAAAGACATTTCTTTAGATACTGCATTAAAGATTGACCTTATACATTCTTTCCATATCGCGCTATCCATCAAAATTTACCTCTTTACCAGTACAAAAATCAAACTTGAACTTTGTGCTGCCACTTGATGTTTCAAATTTTCGTATTCATCCAGTTTTCCTTTGCGATGAAAAATGTGTTTTTTCTCACAGAAAACGAAATACATAAAGCTACTTTGTTATTCAAATTAAATGTGGGTTGGAAACTCGAAACCCATTATACTGACAAAGTGCAGGGGTAAGTTGATTATGATGTGTTGCACCATATTTTTTTTGCCATCCAATATTAGATCAGTAATCATCTAGAGTCATATATTACTCCGATGGACTAACTGCATTTGTTTCTTTTTAGTTCAACAAAAGCGACTACCGGACAAATTTGATGAAATGGATGGATTCCATATGGATTTCGTTTTTTTTTTTCACAATCCAATTTATAATGACTATAATTCTGAGGCTTCAATCTACGCTTCAGGAAGCTTTGAAAAGAGCTCGAACAAAAGTACTCGAAGATTAAGGAGGACTATTTTTTCCCCTCCACGTTTTTTATCGAATAATGGGGAGTAGGGAGTGATTGTCTTAAACTCCGACTTTGTGAAACGATAAAAATGAATTTTCTGCAGCTTATGGTTTGAGGGAAAAGAAATGGATACAGTGTACCGAACGGACAGGAGCAAACAGTAATGACAAGGGTTCCATCCGATTCAAACTGGATTAATATGTCTTAGTGAAAAACGACTTTTTGATGTTCCGTCAATGACCATAAATCAAGCGACAAAATGACATGGGGAAAAATTGGAAAAAAGGGGGATGGGTGGTATATTCATTCGGGGTTGGTATAAAAATTAAATTATGTTGTTTTTATAGTTTGGAACCGTTTTGATGAATGAAAGTGTTGGACATTTGAGGAGGAAAAAAAATAATTTCATTTTGTGTGTGGGATCCGAATTTTTTTGTAGTGTCCATGAGTTTTTCCAACCACCACGCGCCATGATCTCGGGTGGATAAACTGATTCGAACCCGACCTTTTTGTGAGTTTAGAGTTTTGTAGTTGGCAACAGCTGCAATGTAGATTAAACTAACTTAGCACGTGTATTTAAGGAGACCGATGTTGGTCAAGAGATGATCGTCGGTTTCAGACGAAATGATTGGGCTCTTCGACTGAAGGCATATGAGATATGTGCAACTGGTTTGTTGCTTAGTATTTTTTAAAGATGTTTCGATTTTATTAGAAGTTAGAAAATTGAAGGGAGTGGTTCGAATCAGTTAACCAAAGTCTGGTTATATTATTTTTGATGATTATATTTTTTTAACTTAATGTTTAAATTGCTCCAGTGGCGAGCAGATTCACTTGGCTTATTTAAAGAATAAAAATATATGTTTTAAAGAAACTGCTTTCTTACTATGCCTCCTCGACATAAAATTTCGCTGCCAAGCTTTGCCTACGTTAGTTCACTATGAAGAATTATATCAGAAAGGTTCGGTACTTGCGTATTATACCATCGGCAAATTCCACCAAATAAAAGGACGTCACCAATTTAAGAGAACCATATGCTGTTATTCCACTTATTGTTCTATGACATGTGCAAGGATAGCTCTCACTAAATTGGATGTATAGCGTGACATTTGGCGACGTCTTATGATTTGAAGAAATCGCTTGATGGTATGATACGTAAGTACCAAAGACTCAAATCTAAAAATAAAATATACAGTTTAAATGAATTTTGAATTTACCACCAAATCTCATAAATCACGTCACATTGTATCTTCAAATGACCCAGTTGAAGAAATCATATTTTAGGCCACACTTTTGACAAAGAAAACCAAACTGTAGTAAATTGCGCTAACTGATCATTTTTTTGTGTTGGACATAATTCACCAAATTAGCAATAAATAAACGTGTGGACCAAAATAGGATCGCACCAAACGGGGAGTCTCGGTTACTTGGGTTAAAATAAGGTTAATTTGCGCTAGTAATAGTGCTATCAACAATTTTAAGCATTATATGTGATATAAATGAAGAAATCAAAGTAAAAAATGACAGTAATTTGATATGAATGCGTTACGAGCTTTTTAGTTTTACTTTATTTTAGATTTGCTTTTAATAAATGAATTTTCGAGGAAATTCATAGAGAGCTTTGAATTTACTTAACAATTATTTTTTATTCGTTTCATTTTTCTCACAATCGTTTTTCCATATTTTTTCTTTTTTCCCAGCCTTTCTAAATTTCTCAAACTCTAATTTTTAGAATCCTGATACTTGTATTGTTCCAATTAGTTTTCGAAAGAGAGTAAGTACAGTTTTGCTTAATTTATCTCGGTACTTACATACTATCGCAATAATGACAAATTGCAAGGTAACCTGCCACGTTGGCAACCCAGATTTTACATGCTTCGCACTTGCTGAACTGGCAAACATGCACTTCGTTTCATATAATGTCGCGAATACGGTTGCGATAATACGTGAATGAGTGAATGTTGGGTTTTCTGGCGCAAGAGCCAATTCCGGCTATACTGTGCCACACGTTTGTTAAAATTGTAAGACAATTGATAAAATATCGATAACGCAATTTCATTAAATGGTAAAATATTGAATCAATAATAAAAATCGTATTCTAATGATAAAAGCAAAGAAAATTTGGTGAAGGGTTTCCCTGAAGAAGGGGGCCGTGGTAGCCGAGAGGTCAAGGCATCGGATCATGGCAGGCATGTCATGAGTTCGAACCCAGTACCACTGAAGACTCGTCATGTAGGGGCGCGATGTACGTTAAATCTGTCGAGAGCTCAAACATCCTCCCGTTGTTGTGGTGTGGTAGTTAGGAGATAAGGTGCCAGATCAGGTGTCATCCTCGTCACTTGACCACTGTCCAAAATTGCGAGGTCCGTCGCCCAAAGCCATCGTGTAGCTTAACAGTGCGACATTAATATTCACTCACTCACATTCCCTGACGAAGCCAGACAAGATCGTAAGATAACGGACAACAAATGAATGACAATAAAAACTAAACTTTTGTCTAGTTCGTTAAAGACAATACTTGTTTTATAAAAGTAAAAGAAAAAAATTACTTTTCCTACTGTTTCTAAAACGGATTAATGTTAACATGGGGGAATATATTCAGTATTTTTCCAATACTCTTCCAATAAGAAGTATTCATCCACCTGGTATTCGATAATCTCCTCTTCTGATGACTCCTGTTGAAGTGTACTTTTACTCGGTTTGTAGGGGCTATTTTTATTTCTATTTTAGGTTGCTTTTTATTATTTTACTAAATTCTTTTTTTTTCTCAAACGATTTTCAGAATTCGGGTTCAAATTCTGAGTTGTAACAGAAGAAATGGGGTTTGACGTGGTAGTTTTAAGAACAAAAGGACGTTAGAAAACATTGAACATATGGAGGGGAAGAGTGCTTCATTGAATGAGGATGATGCAACAGATGTACATAGACTATTGGATGTGGAGGAATTAGTGTTAAGTAAAGGAATATAGGTTGCTGTCACACGGATGACGTCGTAATTGAAGCAGAAGGGGATGGCAAGAGGTATGTCTGAGTTGATGTAGACAATTTGGTAACAGCAGGAATTGAAGAAGATATAGTTGGCTTCAGAACGGATATTAATGTTTGTAGTCATTTCAAAGGTGAGCATACTATCTTGTAATATTTTCCTCCATTGGGGTTGTAGTGGTTGCAATTGAGGATTTGGCAGCCTGGGTGTAAGTTTGCGATACCTATGGGGATTTTAATTTTAGAGCTTCTATATATATGTGTGTGTGTTTTTTATTACTTTTAATTGTTTGGATATATTTTTCTTTTTCCCATTTGGGTTACATTACTGAGTCAGTGGAATGAGGCCATGAACAATTAACGCATTTTTGACACAGATTGCAATCTGTGAAAGAATATCCGACAGATGCACATCTATAGATGACGTCAATTGCCCAAGGGAGGCTGTTTGTGAATGTTCTAACCTTGACACACTTGAAGCAGAGCACAGGATTCGGAATGTATGCGCGTATTTTGCAGTTTAAATAACCAGCTTTGATTGTATCTGGTGGTTTTGCGCTAATGAAAGTTAGTATTAAATATTATGTTGGAACAACTGTTAAATTTTATTGTAATTCTTCTGGCTTGAATTATATCCTAAACAGAGAATCCTTCGAGTATTTCTGATTCAGGAGTATTTAACAAGTCAAGTTTAGAAATGACATCTCTGCAGGAGTTTAGAAATTTGAACGGATTTACAGTTATACAGACGAATTTAAAAAGGTTTTTGCTAGAAGAAATGACTTTGTTTGTAAAGAAGATATGGTTTCAATAATTACATCCCCAGACCTTAAATGCGTAATAGATTTTGGTTCACATCTATTCCAAAAAAATTATTTATAGCAAATGACAATTTTTTGGACATTTCGTTGTTCGGTAAAGAAATCATTTTGAATCTTAAATGTGCTGAAATACATGTCTACGTTATAAGTGGGTAAAACGGACCCTTTCCCCGGGCGCAGCATAAGCGTATCCATAAGCGCAAAATAAACTTCATACTGACGTACCTTCACCCACCATTGAGTTCAACAAGGGTAACAGTGTGTCGGTCAACTGACAACTTGGTGTACTCCAGGTAAGCTCGGCGCTTACCTGGAGTACACCAAGGTTATAGTACTACAGCATCAGGGCGAGGGGCCAATAGGTAAACCCGACACCCCTTATCTGAAGCACTAACCTCACAGTAATGTCTCTCCGGCGATATCGAGGAGACTTATCATCAGCCAATTAACAGGAGTGGGCGAACTCCTGCCTCTCGTCTACAGCGAAACGTGAGTCAAAGGAAACGCAAAAGTTTTCCCCAGGACACCATTTTTCTCCTTACTAAACTCCGCATACGCCAAGCATGCAATTTGGCAAACTAACGGTGTTAGTGAAGAATAATCAAAAGGAGCATTGAAAAATAGAACAAATTAATAACAAAAGTAACCAAATGAACGAAACTCAAAATGAAAACCAAACTATGTACTTAACATTAATTTATAAGTAATCCAACAAATTAATCAAACAATTAATCTATTTCAGTTCTGCAACAAATGAATACATAAGTGTATTGAGGTTTATTCAAAGAGATAAAACCGGAAAAGGAAAGAAAGGAAAATTGATGATAAGAAGTAGGGTTGAAAATATTGAAAGATCACAAGGGTACTCCGGGGGGCGTGACACCTGTGTTTACAAAAGACAGTAAACCCCTTGGGAAAAGAAAAAAAGATCACTAGGTCACCTCGTGATCATGACACCTGTACTCATATAACGATGAGTAATTGAGGAGTGCAATAATACGTAAGTGCTTATATCTTTCTGTGCTTTTTTAAACTTGTGTAATTAAACTTTTATCAGTAATAAGGCATTCTTTGATATTCTTGTCGATTTTTCAGTGACTGGTCGCCATCTTGCATGGAATACTGGGCACCAAAACTTATTTGGTGCGATTCGAAAACGGTGACAAAGAGACATTTGTGTGTGTGTGGCGTCCATCACACTCTCACACACACGTAACAGGATGGTTTTTAAAAACTTAGAAGTTGACACTTAATACCTTTCATATAAGTATACGTAAAAATATTATATTGCATTAAAGATGAGATTTTATTTTGAACATGTCGGTTTGAAAGAGAGAGAGAGATACTTCCTTATAGGTAATTATCTCTCCTACACTTTTTGTACATGTATATTGAGTTTTGAGATTAAATCCTTATAATTAGAGCTGCATTGATATTTAAATTTGCGCTAAGTTGCTTTGACAGATCAACAAAAATAAAAAGAACTCTATATTAATCGTGTTTTAACATATCAGGCGTATTAATGTTTGATGTTTTTAAATAAATTATTTTTAGCTTAAATAAATAAATAAATTTATATATTTATGTTCACTCTCAAATTTGCTTTTTAGGAAAAGTTTTAGGTAAAGATTTATAAAAATAACACCAGCTTATACAATTTTTGGATACTTCTTGTCTGTGATCAGAATATAAGACTAATGATTTCATAATCTAATATGGAAAGCTTTTAGTTTTGCGTAAGTTTTAATTAAAATTCTAGCCTACTTTCATCCCAAAATTGAATTTCATCTCAAATTTAAGGAATAAAGAAAGATAATTTCTCTCTCATATTTTCACTAGATTGAAGCAGAACATAGTTGCATAATTAATAATTCATTTCTATAAATTAATCTATTATTCATAGAATATAGTTTAAAATTACTTTTATTATACTTTTTCAAATTTGTACATAATGTTAAACCACAAATTATCAGAACGTGTTCCGCGCGTGTGAGACCTTTTTCTTTTCTATTTAAGTAACTTTTCTCTCTTTTATTTAGATTAAATTTGTTAGTAAAAAATAGTATTTTTTTTTACCTTTTGATACTTAAAAACATATCTAATCTCTCTCTCAATAAAAAAAATTTTTCATGATGCTGCAATAAATTTATTTATATATAAAGTATAGTTAGTAAAAGGTTTTGGATTTAACTGAAGAGGAGAACCAATACGTTTTAATGTTTTTTTGTGTGGTTGTTCTAATATTTTGACATATAATTGTAGTACAGAAAAGAATACAGAATTTATTTTTTGATTCTTAGAGTTTAAGTGATGTAAGTTGTTGTATTGAACTCACTTCGTGTAAATAATAACTATAATGATAAAAATTTTCCAATAGCAATTTTAAAAATAGAATAAAATTTCATTATATATATGTATATTCTGAGAACTTATTTTTATACATCAGAGTTCTTAAAGTATTTTTTGATGGATTGATAATGTATTTCTTATAAATCATTTGTTATTTACAATAATTTATAATTATATTCGATTAATTTCAATGTTTAAATTATTTGCCATAGTATTTAATTGACAATAATTTCTACAGCTAACTAAAAAAACACTTAAAAATATAAATTACATAATTCAAATTTTAGTACTTGTTGGGATTTCTGGTATGGTTGTGGAGTCTGCATTTTGAAGCAATTGGCTTTAAGAATGAAGGGAATGTTTGATAAATTTGATGTTTTAAGTTTATTTGAGGTAAAGAAATTAATGGAGAATTGATATCAACAATAATAAATCATCAATCACTACACAGATAAACATTTACATAATATTCATGAATGAAAATAAAACTCAAACAAATAAACAGAAAACACACATAGATAAACAATTTTAATTTTTGTTGTTGTAAACAATTTTAATATTTGTTGTGAATAATACTTTATCAATTTTCTATGGAAAGTCAAGTACTATATAAATATTTTATTATTGAATTTTTATCAATTTTGTTTTTAACCAGAATTATACAATTTTTTTCACTTTCTTCAGACATTTTTATGAATTATTACATATAAAACAAAATATATTACTTAAACTGTTTGATCATGATTTATAAAAATATTACCACCTCGTAAACCTATTAATATGGATTTATTAATGCCCATAGACCATATTTCTTTTTAACACTTTAATAGTTATTTGGTATGCTAGTTAAGCCAATTTTTCTTAGAAACCGAAAAGAATACTAATAATGTAAGCTAGAAAATCTACGAACACGCCAAGTCTCCTTTTGACAGGTTTATATATAAACTTAACAAATGCCCAATTAAAATATATACTTGAATGTTTTAATCAATACATATTATAAAGGTACCAAAAATACTTGAAGATATTACAAGTTTTCGAGTGTTACTTTTTGATGTGTACTAAGATTTCCATTGATGAAAATCTTCTTCGAGTTCAAAGGAGGTAGCATAATTTGATTTAGTAGAAACTTTTTTCTGAGCTGAAACATCTACTTTACTGAATATGCAGGCACGCATTTTTATTTCCAATTCCGTTTCTAAACACGTTCCGTTGTCACAGCCTTTATATAAATTTAGTATGTGTATTTCAAAGCACTCTCAAAATATATAATCATATATATATGTTGTTGTTTCTTATCCCACATGGTGTAGATGAGTTAAACACCATCTCCATAAATTAAAAAAAATCTCAAAAAATCCAAAAATAAAATAGGATTTCCTAAGACCCCTCGTCAAATGTAAAATAAAAACAATTCAGAATATGACTGGGGGAGGCCTGATCAACCTCGCACCTATGACACTCCGGAAAGACTTTCCGGCCCTGTTGAAAAGTAAGAGATTTGATGTGGCTACTTAAAAGGCGTAATAGAGCCGTCTGCTGATCCCTAGGAATATTAAGTTGGTGAAACCAACGAGGTTTTTTCCCTAAATACCAAAGGTGAGCAGGGGGTATTCTCCCAAATGCATTTAATTCTATCTTTTTAATAGAGGAGAGTTCAAAAAAAGTTAGACAAGCGTCCCCCTGCAAGGTGTCAGCAGTGGCAGACTTGGCCAAACTATCGGTGAACTCGTTACCATTCAATCCAATATGGGAAGGGACCCATTTAAAGTATATACAGCGTCCTTTAGAAAGTCGAACCACAATATCCAGTAAATTTAAGGTTGTGATATCCCCAACAGATGCTGTTTAGAAGCACGGCTGTCAGTTAAAATCCAGATGTCCGTGAAGACAAGGTCAGAAGCAGTTTCTATAAATTGTAATCCCTTATAAATTGCATTAAGTCCAGACTTAATGTTAATTTTTAGTTACATGAAAATGGAGTGGAGCATTTACAATAGCAGCATACTATTTTGTAAATAAGCTTACATTATTATTACATACATGTGACGATTCTTGATTTTCTAAAATAGTTTGATATGAAGACTTACAATTTGATTGATTGTTTATTAACATACAATTTGAAGCTACCCAAGAGGGTATTAAAGATGAACCTCGTAATTCTGAACCACAGTCAAGTGATGTAGATGATACCTGCGATATAACAGTTAAAACAGTGTGGTGATGGTACAACACTCTTTGAACTATCATATTACACAATTGTGTGATTTTTTTTGAGATCCAACATATTTAATGTAAATGTCTCAACCTCTCTACAAGGCAGGTCATATGTGGCACTAAGAGCCAAACCCCCACCCCACGAATTGATGATCACAAATCCAATCGGCAGCATTATTTTTTGATTCTTTACTCTTAAATCTAAACAAGAAGAGTTATTGGCAACGGTTTAAATCAGCGATACTTAACCTGTGGCCCACCGGTTCTTTTAAGGGGCCTGGCCATGGCTCGTTGCTCTGAGATATTCCTTTATTTATGAAAATTTGGTTGGAAATCCTTTGTTAAAAATCAAATATATCAATTTTGCTTTATGCTGTCGATGTCGCATAGGTGCGAATTGTTTTTTTCTTCTGATTAGTGATAATAGACAACAGTGGAATAGCGACCCTTTTATGAGTGGAACTAATTTTAACTGCTTTTCATATTTTGCAAGCGAATAATATTCGAAGAAAAACGATTCTTTCAAGACGATTGGGAATTTGACTATTTTGTAGTGAAAAACAAGCATGGTACTTTCAATTTAAAAAAAATTCAGGGACAAAAATAGAAACTATAAAATAATATCTAAAAAAGACAAAATAGGAGTTTTAATATTTCGATCAATTTCCACGCTTTAAGTTTTCTATGTTATCTTTGTTTTAAAACATTTCTCTCCCCTCTCTCTCCATCAATACTCATGTTGCGGACACGTGAAATAGCTAATATATATTTGCGGCCCGGCAGAAAAAAAGGTTGAGTACGCCTGGCTTAAATCAACAAGGTTCTACAGGTTCTACCTTTTTATTGAAAAAAAATCGTTTCAATAAGTTTCTTAAAAATTTTTTTCTCAGAATATTCGTTGTTGAAAAAGACGTAAAGAGTAGTATAGAAGTTAGAATACAGAAATTCATATTAGTTTGGTTCTGCAAGACTGTACGCCATTTGGTCATTAAAAACACACGAGAAAGCAAGTCAGATTCAGTTGTGGCATCGGCTAAAAGTTTTCATGTGATATTTTTTTATTCAGGTTTATAAAAAGGGAGCTTAAAATATTCATTTGTGTACAAATGTAGCTAATTAACCATAGTTTTATCAAAAAAATATTTATACACTTAATAAATAGATTTTCTGAAATAAACAACAAATTGCACATGGAGTGTTTCCTTTTTTTTTTGTAAAATATAACTTTATTTTAAACACAATTACTTTTAACACACAAACAATGAGAAGTTGTTTATATTTTTATAGTGTACCAAAAAGGCCCATTTGAGGGGTCTATATATATATAATTTCATTTGATATCTGAAATCTAGACTATTATATCGCCTTTCCGTTTTTTTCACTTTGTTATTTGTAATGCTTCCGACTGTTAGCTGTATGAATTTCACTGTGTTTAAAGCTTTGTTTTTTGTCATTGTTGATCATATTTTTTTGTATCACATGGTTTTATTATTATTATTTTAATAGCCGTTAACACTTAAATTGTTTTTGCTGTTGTTACTATTCTTTTTTTTATTGTTTCGTTGTTGTTGTATTGATGTTCTTCTGTTGCTTTTATTATTGTCATTTATTGTTTTGATATTTTCTTGCTAATATTATTTGTTCTGTAATTGTTATATTTTGCTATTGTTAGTTTCTTGTATTACTATTGCTTTTTGTTTACTTACTTCTTGGGTGTATTGGGTTTCTCTGAAACTGCAAATAAACCCTTCTCTTTTTATAAGTTTAATATTAACATAAGCTTGTTTTAAGTTTCATTGTTGCCTTACATGCTGCATTTGGTATTTACCCATGTAAATTTTTTTTATCCATCAAATTTTTTTCAAAGCCATAGTATGGTGTTGCTTTTATTAAGCATTATTACCAAAATAAATTAGATAACTTTATTGTGTTTGAACATAATTCTAATGCATTTCTTAAGAATCAAAGCTATTCACAATGCCAATTTTGTATGTCTTGTGTTTTTGGAAGGACTATTGTACGTTAGGGGAATGATTCCAAATTCGTGACGTAACATTTGAAAGATAATTGAGAATATCACTGAGATATTTTTAATTCTATATTATTTATTTAGAAAAATTTTGCCAGTTAAAAATACAAGCGTTGAGAGAACTGTGAGAATCTCACCTGAGCACCTAAAGATTGGAAGAGAAAATTGGAAGGTTGACTAGCCATTCTTCAAAAACAATATAATTTATTCTCATTAATAACCACAACTAAAGTTTAAGCAATCAAGGCTAAGAGATGCACCCAATTAATGAATACGAAGACAGTTAACGAGGTACGCAAGATATGAGAAAATTTGAATACTTAATACACTTTCTCAAGGCAATAGCTTTGACTTCGTAGCTATTTAATCAAGATTCAATATCTAGTGACAATTCGTCACCTTAAGTAATTCAATTATCAAATATTAAAAATCCGCGATTCACATTCAATTTGATTAATCACTACTCCACTAGCACAATTTATCCTGTCTCTCTCACTCTCTAACCTGAAAGCCTAGACTATATATAGTAGTCTTATAATTTACAAAATCACGTCTTCTTCTTTGAAGAGGGGTGCTGTAAGTTATGGACCGGGGGTCTGAGTGGGTGGTGCGTAGTTGACACCCCGTTCTGACCCCACGTGGTATCTCGATAGAAACCATATGTAACGGATTCTGCCTCAGTTGGAATCTTGAACTTGGCTTCAGCATAACTAGATGTGCTGATGTTTTCTCGTAAATTCTTGGCTTCGGCGTACTAGAGATTGCCGTTGTTTACTAAGATTTTTATCTTGAATATTAGAATGCTCTTTAGTTTCAGTCTAATTAATGTCATGGTTTAAAACGTTAAAGATTGTTAAGTTTATTGTTGAAAGTTATTGTTACCAATAAATCTAGGAAAGACAAATTCTAGGACTCCAGAATATTATTATTATTATTTTGATAACACCACACACATGCAACCGGTATTCACCACAAGGGGTTTTATAATAAAATAATTGTTTTAAAGACCATAAATACCCAAGAAGACTGTTAGTTGAAAGAGCGTGGATAGAACCGTCACACAGAACTTGTAAGTAAATTAGCAAACTGCAGAAAAATGTACAATTAAAAATAATGTCCCATTTCGTAATGGAATCTATCAATACTTTTCCTTTAATCTGAAGTAATAACATGTTTTAGCTTTTTTTCCAAAAACAGGTAAAACATATAACCACAGAGAACCTCTTTTTTTCAAAGGTTTTCAAAATAAACATGGAAACTGTCAAGGAATAAGCATCTGGAGCAGTAATAGTTTAAAGATGATGGAGATAAACACCGTGTCTCTCTAAGCACAAAAAATATTAATCTTTCGCTTCCTGTTTTTCCATGAACATGTACTTATCAAAGCCAGATGTCTTAATGCTATGTCTAAGGTAAGAATGAATTGGATTAATACTGCATTACATATAATCAACAGACATCTGATGATGACATTAAAAGAATTTGGCTTATTTTAGTACAGGGACTTAGTTCTCATATTCACACAGAAAAATATACATCTGGATAAAGAAGAAGTATTATTCACTTGTAGTATTCAGTATTTCTTTACATACTGCCTTCCATAATATGTTAATTTTATTTTAGTTTTATTTACAGTAGCGTGCGTCTTCCAGCTCTATTTATGTAGAAAATTAATTGCATTTTATTCAGGAAAATAGTAAATAAACTATAACTAATACTATAACTACATAATATAATACAGGTATATTAATTACATTTTTTTATCTATTCTAGTTAACAAAATTCAAGAAAAGTTCAAGTGTTTATTTATTCCCTTCCAAACAATAACTAATTTTCAAGGGTAAAATTACTTCGGTCTTTTAAAAATAGATAGGTTAAAAGAAGTTGATTCTTTTGTAGTCTTTCATGTGTTTTTATGTATTTTGATAAGGAAAGCACTTTGTGCATAGTTGTGGATAATTAAGTAATTGTATTAATGTTATTTAAAAATTCCTAAACTTGTAATACATTATAAATAACCAAGGGTGGGTCTATGAAAGTTATTTTGAATGGATGAATAATAATAATTATAATTTCTTTTAGAAATAAAAATATACTTAAAATGAATACATTTAATTTAAAATGTAGTGCGAGAATGAATGAGTTATATTAACGCCACACTATAAAGCTGCATGAGAAGTATTGGCAACGGACCGCATTATTTTGAACCATGATCTTTTAAATGAATTGCACGAATTGCAACAAGGTGTTCAAGAATAACCCTTATTCAAATCATCCATGTTTCGCCGAATTGGTTAGGTACCAAAACTGATATAGTTCAATTAATTGATATTAAAAGGGGTCTCAGGGGTGCTAACTTCCTCTAGAGAGGGCTGAAAATATAAACAATATTCAAATACATATAACTCTTTGAAATTAAAATTAAAAATTCGAATCTTTTACACCTTATTTATAAAGCAATGGGGCTTCAGAAAAGTGTAAAATATTTAAAATATAATCATAATTTTAAAAATTATAAGCATATGAAATAAGAAATATTTTTATAAGAAATATTAATTAAGTTTTACGTTGCGCATGCTATTTTCTAAGGTAGCAGATTTAATTACTATCAATAAGTTGATTTATAAAGTTAAATGTATCCTTATTACACCGTAGTATTTTTAAATAAATAGAATAATAAATTATATTTTTTTAAAAATAAAAAATTATATTTTCAATTTTTTTTTTATAATTTTCAATATTTTTCAAATATTTTCAAATACAAAAGTTATATTATTCTCAAATTACTAGGGGTTAAAGAGTAGGATACATTTTATAATTATATACAGTTTTATACGTCAAAGGCTACTATTTTAGAAAATAGCGTAGGCAACGCAAAAATTACTTAATATTTATTACAAAATTATTTCTTATTTGCATATGCTCATAATTTTCAAAATTATGATTATATTTCAAACATTTGGAACTTTTTTGAAACCATAATCTTTTGTAAATAATGTGTAAAAGATTCGAATTATTTAATTTAAATTTAAAAGAAGTATACCTGCTTGAAAATGGTTTATATTTTCACCCCTCGAGACAAAATGAACACCCCTGAGGACCCCTTATGAAAATTTTCAACAAAAAAAACTAGATTAATGTAACATAAATGCCTTATATTTTGAAAAATCTTGTAGTAGACTTTTTGATAATTCTCTAGCAATTTGATTTTTTGACCAATTCGAGTTGTTTGAATAAAATTACTGCGAGCTAGATTTAGTTCATAAATACGTGAATAAATATTTTTTTAATATTGAGAAAAACGACCAACTTAATATCATTTCGTAAATCCGAATTTTGAAAAAAAGATAAAAATGTAAATTAGTATATTCACAAATATATTTAATAATAAAAGCAATCTTAATAAATAAATAACAAAATGAACAAAATCTTCTAGAAAAACGAAACTTTGTTTAGTTAATTAGAATAAGTAAGCTATACTAAAAATACTAAAAGCTTTGAATCCTTTTTCCCCCGTAATCTTGAACAGTAGCACCGTTTTCAAAAACAGATTGATGAAAATATCTTTAGTTTCTGTAATCTCTATATTTCTCTAATTACCAGTTTCTGCAGCGGAAACCAGTTTTTTATTCTTAAAACTTTCAATTTTAAATAGAAAATATGCGTAAGTACAATCATATTTAGTCTAGATCGCTTAGAATTACAAAATAAATAAAGTATCATAAAAGAAGTAATATATAAATGAAAATTTTTTAATTCATTTCCTCTTCTCCCTCCATCCCTCTCAAGAAATTTGCTACAATTTCCCTTTTTGTATTATTCGAAGCAAATTTCACAGAATAATTTCAGTTTTTTGTGTAGCGGTTGTGGTGAAGCTGTACTGTAACGGCTATTCGCTCAATAAAATAGAACTTTGTTTTGCAGATAATGGATACATTCGAATCATTTAGAAAATGCTTTTATGTTTTTTTTCAGAAACACTCATAAATATATAATAACGTATATATGTTTACCGATGATTTGAAACTTAATAATCGTTTTTCATATGATACCATAGTAACTAAGCTATTATTTTTTTAAAAAATTATTTTGAAAAATTATTTCTCAAAAGAAAAATGGTAATTAGTTTTAATACTTTGATTATAATAAATTAAGAATATTTTGTAAATTATTTATTCTTTTTCAATTCCTAATATTAGCTCACTCTCTCACTATATATATATATATAGTGAATATATATATATATATAGAAAAATACAATGTACAATACAATACAATTTGTTACAACAATGCAGGCAAATCATGCTTTTTTTTCAATTCCTACTATTAGTTCATCCTCTCCCTGTGTGTATATATATATATTCTTGCTCAAATTTTCAGTCGTTAATAAAATACTTTCTATTCATCTATTCAAAGGTGGGAATTGACTTAAAAATTTATTTTTATATTATTTGTTATGTTTAAAATATCGGTATCTATTATTGATTGAAACACAATAAAAGTTTTAAAGGATACAGTTATGTTAAGTTAAACGTTGGTATGAAATAGTAAATAGTTATTAGGATTGTTTGTGCACTATAATGAACTACATTGTCAGATATATTTATATCTTTCCATTACCTGCAATGGAAAGATAAATTGATACCGGGAAAAATGTGCTTCAAGAAAAACATTCTGTATATAATTCAGTCTCCATTAAAAGAAACCAATTGTCGAACTATTTATTCGATCCACAACTATCGAACATGTTTCCAAGTTCTCTGTAATGAAGTAACTTAAATAATACATATCTAAAGCTTATCTTTACGTGATAGAAAAACTGATATGAATTATTAAAGGAAAGTCCCCTTGTTTTTTACCGAAACACGCGAAATCGACTCTTCAAAAACCCAGAACAGAATTTTTTCCGGTCCACAGAAACGAAATCGTGTTCTGCAGTTCGGTGATACGGTTTCCTGTGTCATCGTCCGTAATGACGAGCGTTATGGAATTGACAGAAATGTATGGGTGATAGCGGAGTTCCCCGATTCGCTATCAATTTCTGACGTGGGATTGATTTGATGGGATGGGACAGATTACAGGAAATGAGCTGCTGGGCGATGATATCGTTACTAAATCATTCATCGTTCAATTCTCACAACAGTCTTCTGCTCCAAATTTTGAAACCGAAAATTTGTAGTGAAAGTGACTTTGTGCTGCAGCTTTAGATCTCTTTGTGTGAAGTTTTATCATGGAGCCTGTTTTGGTAGAAAATAATTCGATGAAAAAGAAATGATTTTTCGCAGTGTTAGGTTTGTGATTAAGAAGTTTTATTGTAAATGTTTCTTTCAAGATTTGATTGTAAGGGGTTTCAAGGATGTTAATTTTGTCTCGAGAGCTGAAAATATAAACAATTTTGGACTTGATATAATTTTGTGAAGTTAAAATTAAATAATTCGATTATTTTATACTTTATTTATAAAAGGATGGTGTTTCAAAAAAGTTTGAAATATATAATCATAATTTTAAAAATTATAAGCATATGAAAATAAGAAACATTTCTGGGAGAAATATTAAGTAAATTTTACTTTGCACATGATATTTTTTCAAAATAATAGCCTTTGCGTATAAAAGTTTGTAGAATTTTCAAAATGTATTATAATTTTTAAAATCTGCCTTATTTTAGTATTATATATCTTTTTTATTAAAAAAAATTAAGAATATTGAAATAAAAAAAATAAAAAAAATTATTTATTTTTTATTTTTTAATAATATTATTCATCATTCTATTTATATAAAAAAGCTACAGTGTAATAAGGATACATCTAGCTTTAAAAATCAATTTATTGCTAGTAATTAGAAATACAATTTTAGAAAATATCATTCGCAAACACGTAAAAACTTAACTAATATTTCTTATAGAAATGTTTCTAATTTTCATATGCTTATAATTTTTGAAATTGTGATTATATTTTAAACATTTTACACTTTTTTGAAACCGCATTCATTTATAAATAATGTGTAAGAGAATAGAATTATTTAACTTTATGCTCAAAGAATTGTATCTAATCTAAAATTTTCTACATTTTCAGCTCTCGAGACAAAATTAACACCTCTAACACCCTTAATAAAAAGAAACTTATATCAATGCAATTTTATTTTTAATTGAGTAAGGGATTCATAAACGAAGTCCTACAAATAAATTTTTTGAATAAAGTATTTCAATCTGATTTTTAAGGTATCTGACTACGCTAGGAGACGTGATTATGAAACATCATATAAATTAATATAATGTTTCATTTTTAATGTCACCTGAAATAGAAAATACATATAAAATTGTCTTACCATTACCACGAAAAAATTACTTAAATGAAATTTTTTGGCAAAAATTGAAGAAAAGTTGACATTTCAGACTTACATATTAGCGTCACCGCAAAAATAATTTGCGCCAAGCAAATTGCACCGTATCAAAGCCACAAAAAGACTCCTTTTTTCTTTTAAAAACAAAACAAATGTCACCGATTTTGGTGAAAAAGTACGCGATTCACGCGGAAGGATACAAATTTGGTTGCAGTGACGTTAATACATAAGTAACGACAGAATTTCAATTTAATTTTTTCTGGTTATTATTATTTTGGAAGTATTTCCTTTTATGGAAAATGCTTCTATAGTAATATTTCGCTTATATATAATAAACTTACGTACAAAATCTTAATTAGGATTTTTGAAATATATAATTTAAAAGTTGTCTTATACGTACTTAAATATATCACTGAAGAAAAATTTTAATAAAAAAACACCACTTATTATTTTAATTGATAGTAACTCCCTGAAAATAAAGTGAACATTTCAAATATCCTAATTCAGGCTCTGTAAAATAATCTTAGCTTTATTTTAATAAAACACTAATAATGAAGAAGCATTTTCCACAAAAGAAGAATGTTTTGAAAATGTGTAATTTTTTATTCATTTTTTGCCAAAAATTTGCATTTAATTTTTTGTTGCAATAATATTTTTAAAACCATTTTATATATATTATAATTTAATTGACACCAAATATCCAAAACTTTATTCATTTATACTGATTGCTGCAGGAATTGTTCGAAATTGCAGCCGCGTAGGTCATAACACAGCTGATACTGACAGACGAAGGATTGTCAAACGCGTTTAAAAACAGTGTGCTGTCATTGTCAGCTGAAACGATGACAGTCCATATAATCAGATCCTCCGTTATAGCCACCGGCGTCTCTTAAGTAAGTGGTTTCAGGTGGGAATAGAAGAAGAAATACAGTTGCTTGTGGTTCTTGCAGCGGGCATCACTTCTTCATAAAGTGGTTCTGGTACATTCTGTGTACTAGGCGTCCGTTGTAATCTGCTCGGCCGTACATGTATTGAATATCCTCATATTCCTTGTTAATGTCATCCTAAATTGTCACCAAATGTAGTTTAAGAACCGCGCTTTTCCCCCCTTTTCTCAAGAATTTTGTGGGGAGGGTCCCTCCTTCGGGACCACTTTGTACACTTTTTTGTTTACCTTAATAAAGTTACAACTCGGAGGGTCGATTCACAGCTCGAAACCCCTTGGGTGGGCTTGATTCTCCCGAGTAAGTAAGTAAGTAAGTAAGTAAGCAGCCATCTATGACAACTTGCTCACTGATTTTATTCTCCCTAGATGAGTGGGAAATTTGCATACGTGCAGGTTTCTTTAGCCATACCACAGTGCTCTAAATCCTCTTATTCATTTGGCCGTCCCCTCTTCTGGCACATCATCCTTCTGACGGCTACTGTTACCGATATTTTCACCAATTAAACATGTTTATGACCTTATGACCGCATGTTTTATGCTGATTTTTCGTCCCCATGTTACCTATTACCACCTCTCTGAATTCACTGGTCGAATTCGGCAAAATCCTGTACATTTGATGAAATATAAGTTTATATTACTTATTGTCTGGAAATTTACACTTGCGCACCATTGGAGACAATAGAGCTAAGGACATTGACTTATTCAGGTAATTTACCGAGTCATTTGTTCTTTCTTCTTATAAAGAATAGATCAAAACTTCTTAAAAATAGCAATATATTTCTGAGCTACATCTTCTATTAGTAAGTAAAATTTCTTATAAAATATCTCTTCTTAAAATTGCCCTTATTTATGTTAATTCAGTTTAAATCTACTGCATCTCTCTTAAAAATGAGTTGGAATGATGAAAATAATTACAAGTATATTGAGATCAAGTATGTCTTTCTCTCATTGCAGTTTCAGAAGTTTCAATTTTTAGGATACAATCAATATGAAAGAAGCATCACAGAAACTTATTTTACAGAATTTGAAGAACCTTCTCTCGAGAATGCAATTGAAATCCTGACAGGGTAACAGAATCATTTTCTGCCCCAATACATTGGCTGGTAAGACGCGCATGAATGACCCGCCTGCAGTGCCTATCTGACAGTAATTTGTTTCTCGGAGGGTGGCCGAAGTAAGAAGTTTATCGTAGGAAATCAAGCCCCAAGTGGTAAAGGAAGATAGATGAGAGCATGGCAAGGAATATGTATCAGAGAATTTGCACCGTTCCAGGAAATCAGAGAGCAATGCCCATAATAAACATTTTCATAATATTGAATAATAATAATAATAATAATGTTACTTTTAACGAGCACACCTCAGTTTTTAAATAAGGAATTTATAAAAATACAAAAGGCTCTGCATATGAATTATGTTTCAAAGTTGTTTTCGTCTTTTGTTATACATTATACATGTATGCACATGTTATTTTACTTCAAAAAAGTATTAAATTCGTTAAAGTTCACCTTGGAGATATTGAATTAAAGTCATCGTGATAACAACTTGGATTTATTTAAGATTCTTCATGATACATTACACAAATAAGTATTACATAAAATCAGCAAAATGACAGCCGCGGAAATCTTATAATAGATAAAAGCGTTCTTGTTCTTGTACGTTTGAAAACATACAATATAAATTAAAACCACAAATATTCTTGTAAAATCCAGTTAGAAAATGGGTGAGCGTTTATTAACTTCGTTACTCTAGGGCAACGTTAAGACTGTAGGCGGAATGCCCAAAGGGACCGAGTTCACCCGAAAGGGTTTAGAGCAATGCTCTTCTGCTACCCAATATCCAATCATAACTTTCATAGCACCCCTTCCCATTCATACAATTACAATGTATTGCATTCAAAAACACAAACTTTGGCTCTAAAGCAACAATACGAGTTCAACCTTTTTTAAGTACTACACGTATATAAACATCTCCCCCTCAGCCAAAGCATTAATTCCCTCAGACGTATATATACGTCTTTCCGAAGTACGATATTTTCTATGCACTACCATTCATAAAATTATTTCGAAGGCCTTGGAATGCAACAAAAAGACCTACAGAATATTTGGGAAGGATTGATTTATTCCAGAGTATTTGCTTATTTATTACTTTTCTTCCTCCCTCCCCCCCCCCCCATTACATCACATAAGTACGCCTACATGGAAAACGGTGGCATTGGGGAGAAAATCACTAATCTTTTTAATCGGCAGTTAAAGGGATTAATTAAAATCCGTACAAATTATCAAGTTTAATATTAATTAAATTTTGTTCATAAGCCTATGTGATCAATGGTAATTATTAAACTTGCTCTTAACTTGGTTTTGCTAAATTAATTATAAAATACACACACATTTGCAGTACTGATATATTTATAAGTGTGTTTTATCAATGTAAATGTGCATTTTTGTATTATTATGTCAGAATGTATTTTGTTTACTTTCAGTAAATTAATAACTTTTTAAATAATCTTATGCTTTCGACTTTTCCATATGCTTCCATATGCTATTAAACTTGCTCTTAACTTGGTTTTGCTAAATTAATTATAAAATACATTTGCAGTACTGATATATTTATATAAGTGTGTTTTATCAGTGTAAATGTGCATTTTTGTATTATGTCAGAATGTATTTTGTTTACTTTCAGTAAATTAATAACTTTTTAAATAGTTTTATGCTTTCGACTTTTCCATATGCTATTAAACTTGCTCTTAACTTGGTTTTGCTAAATTAATTATAAAATACATTTGCAGTACTGATATATTTATATAAATGTGTTTTATCAGTGTAAATGTGCATTTTTGTATTATGTCAGAATGTATTTTGTTTACTTTCAGTAAATTAATAACTTTTTAAATAATCTTATGCTTTCGACTTTTCCATGTGCTTGTATTATGTCAGAATGCATTTTGTTTACTTTCAGTAAATTAATAACTTTTTAAATAATCTTATGCTTTCGACTTTTCCATATGCTTGTATTATGTCAGAATGTATTTTGTTTACTTTCAGTAAATTAATAACTTTTTAAATAATCTTATGCTTTCGACTTTTCCATATGCTTGTATTATGTCAGAATGCATTTTGTTTACTTTCAGTAAATTAATAACTTTTTAAATAATCTTATGCTTTCGACTTTTCCATATGCTTGTATTATGTCAGAATGTATTTTGTTTACTTTCAGTAAATTAATAACTTTTTAAATAATCTTATGCTTTCGACTTTTCCATATGCTTCCATATGCTATTAAACTTGCTCTTAACTTGGTTTTGCTAAATTAATTATAAAATACATTTGCAGTACTGATATATTTATATAAGTGTGTTTTGTCAGTGTAAATGTGCATTTTTGTATTATGTCAGAATGTATTTTGTTTACTTTCAGTAAATTAATAACTTTTTAAATAATCTTATGCTTTCGACTTTTCTATATGCTTCCATATGCTATTAAACTTGCTCTTAACTTGGTTTTGCTAAATTAATTATAAAATACATTTGCAGTACTGATATATATTTATATAAGTGCGTTTTATCAGTGTAAATGTGCATTTTTGTATTATGTCAGAATGTATTTTGTTTACTTTCAGTAAATTAATAACTTTTTAAATAATCTTATGCTTTCGACTTTTCTATATGCTTCCATATGCTATTAAACTTGCACTTAACTTGGTTTTGCTAAATTAATTATAAAATACATTTGCAGTACTGATATATTTATATAAGTGTGTTTTATCAGTGTAAATGTGCATTTTTGTATTATGTCAGAATGTATTTTGTTTACTTTCAGTAAATTAATAACTTTTTAAATAATCTTATGCTTGCGACTTTTCCATATGCTTCCATATGCTATTAAACTTGCTCTTAACTTGGTTTTTGCTAAATTTATTATAAAATACATTTGCAGTACTGATATATTTATATAAGTGTGTTTTATCAGTGTAAATGTGCATTTTTGTATTATGTCAGAATGTATTTTGTTTACTTTCAGTAAATTAATAACTTTTTAAATAATCTTATGCTTTCGACTTTTCCATATGCTTCCATATGCTATTAAACTTGCTCTTAACTTGGTTTTGCTAAATTAATTATAAAATACATTTGCAGTACTGATATATTTATATAAGTGTGTTTTATCAGTGTAAATGTGCATTTTTGTATTATGTCAGAATGTATTTTGTTTACTTTCAGTAAATTAATAACTTTTTAAATAATCTTATGCTTTCGACTTTTCCATATGCTTCCATATGCTATTAAACTTGCTCTTAACTTGGTTTTTGCTAAATTTATTATAAAATACATTTGCAGTACTGATATATTTATATAAGTGTGTTTTATCAGTGTAAATGTGCATTTTTGTATTATGTCAGAATGTATTTGGTTTACTTTCAGTAAATTAATAACTTTTTAAATAATCTTATGCTTTCGACTTTTCCATATGCTTGTATTATGTCAGAATGTATTTTGTTTAGTTTCAGTAAATTAATAACTTTTTAAATAATCTTATGCTTTCGACTTTTTCATATACTTGTATTATGTCAGGTTATGTACTTGTATTAGACTTGTATTATGTATTATGTCAAAAATAATTTAAGCTTAAAACATTAAATTTGATTTTTTGACCGATTTTTGTCAACTGACACTAATCCTGTGTCCCCTTAAGAATTATTTTTTTACTTTTTAGTTCGATTCACTAAAAAATCTTGTTTCTTATTATTTTTTTTAAGTATAATTTATTTTCCATTTTTTAGTTCGATCTACAAAAAAAGCGTGATTTTTTAGTTTCTCAGACTATCATTTACTCATTGCAAATTTATGCTTGGGTTTGAAATTTTTTTTCAACATTTATAAACCCCGTGCACCACGCAATGTATAACACGGGGGGCATACAACACAGACAGAAGAAAGGATTACAACACAAACATCCATGCCTTCTCCGGGATTCGAACCCAGTCCCTACGGCACCGCAGTCAGCTTCACTGACCACTATACCGGATGGGCGGCTGGGGTTTGATATTTAGAACTGGAATTACGTGATTGCTGGAATTAGTCTTTACGAGGACTCGTATCAGTCCCGTATCGTTATATTTCAAAGATTCAGTCTTTATAAATGCAGGTCAAACTAATAAAAAGTGTTTTAAGAAGGAATATTGTCAAACATATTATCACCTTTTAAACGTATTGCTATAATGTTAATTCGTATGATCACTTCTAAAAATACTGCTTTATAAAAATAAAAAATATTTAACATTTAGAACATATTTTTTTCACACTCGCGAGTCTTTTTCTATATTTCCATTTTCAGAAAAAAAACAAGACAATTGTTTATATAATGGTAAGAAATAGCTGACGCACCCAAACTACCCTTTCTCTTATAAAGAACGTTTTATTCTTTGTTTTTTTTTTCAATTAACAACAAGTGTCTTCGTTTTTAGGGTTGCACCTTAATCTTTTATTCGCTAAATCTGGAATTAGCCACCAAATCTGGAAATGGTATATGCAATAAGTCGACAAATCTGAAAATCGTTATTCCTGATGTCTTGATCTGGACAATGAAACAAAATTATGAAATTATTGTATTATCATCGGTCCTTGACAAGTGTGCAAAATTTCGAATTAATCTGTCCTTTTAAAGTGGGTAAAAATCGAGTTCCAAGATTCCGTTATATACAAGTGAAGCTTATAAAAGGATGTTAAGAAAAGCAATAATTTGTAATTTAAAGGTAAAAAAAATATCTAATGTTAAAAAAAGAAAAATTTTTTAGTTCATCAATTTTTCCCCCCATTTTGCGCGAAAGATTTTTGTTACTTAAAAATGATTCAGAATAAAATACTCATAATAATTGCTCTTACCTAATTAATATTTTCAAAAATTTTAATAGAGTATAATTTTTTTTAAAAAATTAGATATATAAAAACTCATAAATGATTGCATTGCTCAGAAAACAATTATCTTTAATGATACATCCAAAGAAAGAATATTTCTTTCCAAAAAATGTTACTTATGAAAAGTATAAAATGAGAGAAAAAGTTCTCTTAATGCATTTGAAAGTATTCAGCACGACTATCTTCAGAATTACAATTTATGTTTTAAATAAAATCATGCAAATGGAAAAATAAAAACCATTTCAAAAAGAGTTTTGTAAAATTATTTAATTGGTAGAAACTTAAAATTATGTTCTTTTGCTAAAATCTCATCGAAAGTAAATTAATTCTTGCATTGTTCTGCTGAACAGTAAGTAAATTAAAGAAATTAGAAAAGTGAATTAAGCGGTACCGCTTTAATATTAAAGAAATTAAGCTTCTCCTTATTAAATATACGTAATATTCAAATAATTTTTTACAATATACTTAGTTTTTCATTAAAAACTCAGGAATTATGAGTGAAAAATATATCTAAATACGATCTTAAATGATAGAGTGTGTGCTAATGTAGTGAAAGAAAATGAGGTTAAAAGGGCTTTTCTTTTTTATATCTTGGTGGAAAATGATATAGAAATGACCTCTCTTATATTTTGAAATATTGATGTGTAGGATTTCGAAAGAAACTCTCTTGGTGATATAAGAATATCGTTAACATGGCAATAAATATTTATGAGTAATATCATGAAAAAAGTACTGTACTCTTATGATATTAAAGTAAAGGAGAAAAAAATTCATAAGATGAAGTATATCACGCACTATGAAATAAATCTATAAAGCTGATGTGAAAATTCAATTTCTCGTACTCTCCAAGAGGTAGCTATCTTTCAAACTAAATTCGAAATATCACAAGAAGTATACTCATTTAATAAACAGAAAAATATTTTGGAATGTTTAATTCTTTTCTTACAAGAGTTCCAAAATTTGCGAATAGAATTTCTGCATAATTTCATTATTATTTTTTTAACTTATTATATACTTTTTTTTCTTTTTCCAATTGGGCTGCATTTTAGCAAAACCTTATTATATTTATCACAGGTTTTCACGTGCATTTTTCCTTAACTAACCTCTTGGGATACATGATGAGTGAGTGAATATTAACGCCCCAATGTTCAGCTACACGAGGGCTTTTGGGGACGGTCCGCGTAATTCTGAACCATGGTCAAGTGACACGGATGACACCTGAGCTGACATCCCTCTCTCCTAACTACCACACCACACCAACGGGAGGATTTTTGAGCTCTCGACAGATTTAACGTGCAGCGCTCCCCTACACGGCGGGTGTTCAGTGGTACTGGGATTGAACTCATGTCACGCTAGTCACGATCCGAAGCCTAGACAACTTGGCTACCGCGGCCACGGGGTAGGGGAGACCGGGGCAAGATGACGACGTTAACAGTTTTTTGTTGTTTGTTAATTTATTTTAAGGGTAGTAAAATCAATTATGCATGAACTGTTAGAGTAGTCCTTTGTAGTATTAAAATATATTACCATTTAATATTTCTAATAAAAGAAGTAAAGGATAATTTTATTTTTTCGTAACCTTAACAAATCGTCATCTTGCCCCAATACTGGGGCAAGATGACTTTTGCCTTGGGGTAAGATGACTTTTGCCTTGGAGTAAGATGACTTTTGCCTTGGGGCAAGATGGCGATACTGAAAAAGGTTGAACATATTTTATCTTTTGAATGTGTTACATGGTTTAACAAATGAAAACTGTGTTTTTTCATCTTACAAAGTATCAAACTAAGCGTAATGCATTGTAACGTAATGTTGAAGTGTTTAGTTGTGTATCTAACAATAGTCACAAATAAAAATGCGCTTTTTATAATTGGAACATTCCTCATGCCATCACTCTTGGCATTTACAGCACTGGGTCCATTCTTCTGTTGGAGGGTTCCTCTTCACAAGCAGGGCATCTTATAACACCGTCCTTTGAAGTTGATAAAATTGGAGTGTTTGGCCTGGATTTTATAGACTTAGGCCTACAGGAACCGTTTGAGTTTTTTTACTCCCTTTTTAGCTTCACAAACTTTTTTCTCTGTTTTTTTTTTAAAAAAACTTCTTGTTCTTCCTTCTGCTTTTCCCTTTGTTCTAACATTTCTTTGATAGGTGTGCATGTAAGAATGCTAGAGCTCAGCTTTTAGCTCTTTCTTTTTTTTCTCACATTATTTTGTTTTAGGCAATGGTTTGAAATAAAAACTCTAACAGGCTACTTTGGTGCATCAGAATCAGCATTTGCCATAAGTTCTGGTTTTTCTGGCGGGTTTATACGTTGGTTTTCTATTACGGGGTCTGAGAATTAGCACTATTATTTTCAGTTTCATCACCAACAGCAGCATGAATAGTAGTTTTTACCGCAGCATAGTCATGTTCGCTAAACACAAGAGGATTATGAGGCTCGATCCCATATTCTTTAAACCTTTTCAATGTCATTTCCAACTGTAGCTGATTTGAAGTAAGTGATGCTCAAAACCCCACCAATATTTTTGTCTGTGATAGTTTGTTCTGGATGAGTGACCATAAAGTTGTCACATGCTTGGCTATAGTGCGTTTTAAATGTTCGAAAAATGGCACAACAAGGGGCTGGAAACGATGTGATAAGTGTGATGGTACCTCAACCATGTTGATGTTTTTCGCTCTGCAATATAAGGTAACCTGTAAAGTTATATGAGTTTTGTGATTGTCAAAAATCAACATAGTAGGAGATTCTTTGCTTGGTTTCACATGAAGAAAAAGTGCTTCAAAAAAGAGAAAAATGTGCCCTCATTGTTCCAGCCCTTATCATTACAGTTGTCTACAGTTCCTGGTGGGGCTCTTTCTACAAGTTCAGGAAGCATTCGTTTTCTCGCAAAAAATCAGAAAAGGTGGCAGATAAAAGCCAGTAGCTCTAAAGCAAAAAATTATTGATACATTCCTTCCTGTTTAGGGGACAGGGCTTAGCGAATGGTAAAAATGTCTTCCTCTGGTCACCCCCTTTCGAATGAAACCTTTCCCGATCCGATGGACCCCTTTGCCCCAGAAGAGATAGAAGCGCAAGGTCATGCGGACATACACACAGATAAACAAGTGTTCACAGGATTTAATAGAATAGACAACAAGAGTTAGTTTAATAAATTCCGAAACACGGGGCAAGATGCCGAGCTCGTCATCTTGCCCCGTGTTTCGGATCGTCATCTTGCCCCGTGTTTCGGATCGTCATCTTGCCCCAGACTGTATGTTTAAAAATATTCGTTCTCATTACCATGAAGGAAGGCAATTAAATGACATTTATTGATGGTAATAGGTAGTATTTAAACCAAGTTACTCATAAGAGAAATGTTATATCTTACCTGTATCTGTAGCAGAGCTTATTTACACAGGCATAAAAGTTATATCGTGGCAGCAAAAAACAATCAAAGCTTCACAACTTACACAAAAAGGGCTATTTCAGCGTGTCTATACTATTGTTTAACGAAAGGCCAAAAGGAGAGCCAGTGGTATTCATTTGATGCTGCTACCTAGTGGAATACTAAAAAATTAAGACATTCGTCATCTTGCCCCGGTCTCCCCTACATGATGAAGTTGCTTAATATGAGAACTATGTACTATGAAAGAATTGCGATTTGTGTTTATAAGTACCACGATATAATCGTAAGTAAAAGGAAAAGGACTATAAACTACTGGAGGATGTCACGGGGGATCAGTGGTTCTGAAGAAGCCGACACTTGACGGTTCTGAAGCTATTAAAAATATACAAGTTAAATTGGGGAACTTCACTTAAAGATCATAAGGTAAACAATATTATAATTATATCTTTTTATATTTTAATAGAGATGGAAACCACTTGTCCCGTATAATTATTTTTGATGTTTTATTTGAAATGATGTAACGAGTCTATTCCGGATCCTTCTACTAATCCTCTTGGGGGAAAACTATATATTTAAATATTGTTCTATTGAAAACTTACTCCCGAAGAAGAAGATGTGATTTATGTAAATCAAGGCGTATATTTAAGCATTTACTTTTAGGTTCTAGAAAGAGAGAGGTTAGGAGTTAGATGATAGTTAGTGATTGACGCAAAGTAGTAGAAAGCTGGACGATTACTCGTCGATTAATTATTTAATATTTAAGATTAATAATTAACGATTTAGTCAATAAGATATTTGAATTAGAATCATATATCGACTAGAAGTCGAATACCTGAGAAAGGAATTACGATTACTTAGAACGTAGATTGTCAAAACGTTCCAAAAGTAGGTGATTCAATTCATGATTAAATATTAAGTATTTCGTCTACCTCGCTTTTGTTCCAGTATTTAAATATAAGTGCTTTTTGTACCCTGAGTCATTTGAATTAATTGATAGAACAATGAAATTGATTTGTTTTGATTATGGCTAATCTTCATTTGAACTACCAAACACTGATGGATTTCGGGGGACATCCATCACAATGAATATAGAGTTTCTTAACATTATTGCCCTGCCTGTTTTCACAACATTCATTACTGCCATATCCCTATTTTACAATACTTTGACTTTGACTGTTATGATTCCGAAACGCAATCACATAAAATTAAAACAAAATGGTGAGTAAAAATACTGGGTTAAAAAATTGAGCCTTGGTTTATTTATGGTGTTCATATTGTTACGATTTTGGTATTTAAAATGTGTTTATAATGTTAAATTATGTCAAAATTACTATTCTGCTTGAAAAATAGTGCAGATTAATGTTTATTGCATGTAAACATGTGAATTAGATCAATTGCTATGGGACCTTGTAAATAACATGGGGCTCTTTGGGTAACTCGCCAAATTGGCGAGATATCATTCAGTTGGCGATAGTTTTGGCAACTTATTTTGTCGCCAAATTTGTCTCCAAGTGTCGCCAAATTTGGCGATATTTGACGGTTCCCGGTTCCGGGTGGTTCTCCTATTTTCTGGAATGTTCTACCACTTTCGCCTTGTCTATATAAGGCATACTGAAATGCAACATGGGGCAGTTGTTATTCAGATCTCTTGAAGCTCAGTTTCGCCCGCAGCCTCTGTTACTTTACGGGTGATTCCGTTGTGATTTATGCCGAAGAGAGTACGAAAGCCTACGGCTTTGAATTTGATCTATTCTTCGCTGGATCAGTACATTGTGTTGTGTTACTGTTGTGTTGTATTACTGTGACTTCGGCTGTTCTTATGCCTTTCTGAACATTGTATTCTTCATTGTGCTGATAATAAAGAACTGTTTTATCGCTGTCCTGATTAAGGTCTATTCAATCCCTGAACACAACAGTGAAATTCGTTACAATATTATTGCAACTCTGCATAAGGGAAAAGCATTCGACTAATCCTATAATTTGAAAAATACCTGATTTATTAATAGAAAAGAGCAAATAATTACACAAATACAGATCGACATATATATAACAAAAGAATACTATAACACAGTGCTTCTCAAACTTTCGATATTTGCGTTACAATATTCAATCATAATTTTCATCACCCCCCCCCATACAAATAACAAAGAATTGAATTCAATAATACTATACTTCGACGCTAAAGCTGCAATGCGATTTTAGCCTCTTAAGTGCCACAGGCGTATATATACGTCTCACTCAACCGGAATGTTAAATGTCCTGGACGTATATATGCGTCTTTCCGAAGTACAATCTTTTCTGTGCACTGCTATCCATAAAGCTATAACGAAGGCTTTGAAATGCAATAAAAGAACCCTGAAAGAGTGTTTGCAAAGGATTTACTTACATTAAGTATTTCCCTATTTATTACATTTCTTACCCCTCTCCCCCGTGACATCTTATACAGGTGCCTACGTGGAAAACGGAGGCTCCTGTATAAAAGGCACGTATTGATATTGATAATATATAGTATCAATAACCAAAAAATTTAATTTTTAAAAATAAAAATATTTCGGGTCTTAAAAGTTACATTATTTTGGAACACATTATTATAAAAATTATCAACTGATAAATATAGGATTCCTTTTAGGCAATGCATTTCAAGTTAATTACTATTTTGTTCTAAAACCTGGTCCTTCGAAATGAATGTTTCTTTAACATTTTCGAAGAAGTTAACTTTAATTTTTAGAATCGTTGAAGATCTTATTGAATTCCATATATTTTACTCCTTTCAGTGAATCCATGTTCGTTTTTCGAAGTTGCTCTCGTTATAATACAGCTACAGCTGAAATAAAATGTATTTTCTACTTAAATATTATAGCTTTTGTGAATAAATAATCATATACTATTTTAATTAATAAATATTTTCTATATAATTTTTCGTTTGGCCCCTTTCAAATAAATCGATTTAATATTATATTTCATTGTTAATTACGAAAGTGGTTAAGGCTCTTTCTTTATTTTCTTCAGTTAATGATGCATAAAATTTCCTTGATATTTTGAAACTCGTTAAATTCTTTTCAATGGAAGAGTTTTGAAATTTTATATAAAATGTGGGTTATTTCTTTATAAGAAAGTATAAATTATATAAGTAACGAAAATGAAGCCTTCCCTATAAGGAAGCGTGTCTAAATATTTCCAGAAGTATATTTAAAGGGAAAAGATAAATTTTTAAAATAATATAAATTTAAGTAAGAATATTACTTGTATAAGTAAAAAAAGTTAAGTCTACAGTTGTGAATAATTGGGATGAATATATATAATGATTGAGCAAAATATTAAATTTAATGATAACAATTACAGAAATAATAATTATGATAAAGCAAAATATTAAATTTAAGGATAATAATAAAAGAAATAATAATAATAATAAAGTAATAGGAATTTTTTCCTGATGAATCATTGAAATTCAGCTTTTACAGCATGCATTGTTAGACTTAAAAACAGAATGAAATAAATTTGAATTGTTAAGAATTTCTCCTTTCGATTTTAATTATTAGAGCCAAACGATGAACTACTAAAATGCAAAAACAAATAATAATTTCTACCTAATGTTGTAAGTATTCATGTTGCTAAGTTTTAATTATTTTTAAAAAATAACTATAAACTTGCGTCAAAAAAATATATTGTTTTATTAAATTCATTCAATATATCATTCATAATTTTAAACTAAATATTGGGAATTAGAAATTCAAAAAAAGTAAAAAGGAATTTTAAAAACTATACAACAATTACTTTTTATATTATTCAAAAACATTTTGGTGTCACAGTTAAAATAAAAATCAATAACGAGAATTTAAGTGTTTTTTTTTTAAATGGAGTTACAGTCTGCATTAATTGCTAAAAAAAGTTTTAGAAATGTTAAACCTCAAAAAAAAATGTTAAGTGAATGCAGCTTTTTTTATGTTTTTCCAAAATATATATATATATTTGCTGTTTTTTATAAACTTCCGTATAATTAGCTTTTTTAGAGATCGGATTTTTAATTTATCATAAAATTACAGCCACCAGTGAGGATTGAACTCACGACCCCTGGTTTACAAGACCAGTGCTCTAACCACTGAGCTATGGTGGCTTGCAGTGAACGAGTATTTTAAGAGAATACATCTAATAGAAATGAAAACAACTGAATAAATATTGTGACAAATGCAACGAGATTTATTGCCCATTAATTGAAGGAAAGAGTTCTGCATCAGAAAAGGTCTTATAATATGAGGAAATAATTTAAGTTAAACTACTTCATCAGACTTAAGTTAGAATTTTTATATAGTTACTGCATTAAAATTCTCATGTAAGTTTATAAATTATGGATAGATATAAAAGTAGTTTACATAGTCTTGCCTATGAAAAAAACAAACAAGGAACATAAATAATTGAAAACTTTGACATCGAAATATATAAAAATATATGTAAAATGAATATTGAAAGAGGAAGGCCCATAAAAAAGTTGATTTTAAGGGATTGAAAACTTTTAGTTATTGGTTATGAAGATTATGAATATATTACTGTCTATTTATACACCAAATGTTTTTATCTTCTTTTTAAATTCCGACGATAACTCTTCAAATTATTATGTTAAATTGATATAATCAATAGTAATAACTTGAATATTTCAATTTTTTCTATATATGTCGAAAGTTTAAGTAATTTTTAAAATCTTTTGTGGGAAAGAAACAGATTACAAATTTGGGTAAGCATATTTGCAATAACATTCTGGGTGTGTGAAATAATTAAATTTTTCAAACTTTATCTTTAACCATGTCACACTTAGACTGAAACATTCTACCGTAAGGAAATGCGAAACAAGAGCGTTTCCCATTATTCTTCTTTGATAAATTTTGTTTGCTTTACAATCTTTTTTTCTGTTTTACTGTTCCATGATAGATAACTTTATTTGGAAGCTGTAATTTATCTGAAGAGAAACTTAGAGGTATTTTTTTTCCAGAAGACATTTAATATGTCAAGAATATAGTGACATAGCTTGTTTTATTAATTTTACGTTAAAAATATACTAAGCAAAAAAGAGGCAAATAAATGCAAAAAAAAGAACAAATTCCAAAAAGAGACAATTGTTATTAGGAAAAAGGTTAAATGCGTAAAAACTGTCTTCTTTGTGACAGAAAAAAAGTTTCAAAAAGTACGAAAAGAACATATCTCGGTAATTTTTCTCCTTTAAAAATAAAAACTATAAAACGTCAATTTTTTTAAATATTTACAGGAAATGCTGTTTGTGTTATAAATAATTTGTCGAATTATTTTTGTTTTATTATACAAAAGCTACACTTCAGAAGAACTCAAAGAAAAATTCAAGGTGAGTAATTTTGTTTCAAAATAAAAATTCATCTACAGATATTAAGAAAATGATAAATTATCTCTTGCCTTGACAGATATAGTGGATATGAAAAAATAACGACGCAGCTTCTTTATTAATTTGCCGGTAGGACACTTAAAATAGAATAAAAATATTGATATGATCGTTACAAGACATGACACAAATTTAATGAGTGTAGAATGAATAAGAAATTAGTATTTCTTGCAAACATGATTTATAATTATCAAATAAAAGGCAATATGATAAAACAAACACGATTTTTTGTGGAATATCTTAAGCTCTGGAATTTGTACAGAAGATGTCAGGAATTTTTTTTTTTTTTTTTTTTTTTTGGTATTTGGTCTGCTTCTGCGAAACAGTTGTCATTAAAAGTACTGTTAGATTGAAATTAAAAAATCATAAAAAAATCATATCCAAAGTGTTACACTTAAAATAATGATGTCAAGAAAAAAAATCAATTATTCTGTAATTCAAGCAGTTCTTAAACTTTCGATGTCTGTTATATTTGACATGAAATGACGTAAAAGTAAAAACGAATAGAATTTATATATAATTTTCGTTTCTATCCTAAATTTACTTCATACTTTTTTTCAAAACAATGACTTACTTACAAATGATTTCTGTCAACAAAATAATTTTTTTCAAAAGTACGATAATTGAATATTTTTAATAAATATAATTCGACATATGCTTCTAAGTCATGATTCAACCAGAAGTATGTTACAAACCAAAAATAATTTTTTTATCAGCATCTCTTTTCCCAGTTTCTAAAACTTGAAATCCTTTCGAATGTTAAATATTTGAAAGCTACAATTCTGAAACTGAATGACACTCTTAAGAGTTTGGAATGAGAATTAAATGCACTGGTGTTCGCAAATAACAGAGAAAACAATTAAAACACGAACAAAGATGTTCAGAACAATACTTTTTACTCTCGCAAGCATTGTCGAGTTTCAGAAGAGAAACTTTAAAAATGCTTACCCGAATAACTTCAAAAACAATGAAAAAGGACACTTAAATCTTGTTTCATAGAAAGCTGATGAATGGATGCGTAAAATGTAATATACAAAAATGATGATGAGTTTTCAATATTATTTTCTAAAGAGGCTTGGACAAAGTACTTTCACTTGGCAAGTAAGCTTCATGGAAGATTGCTTTTCTGATATTGTTTAATAAGATGAATAGTGCAAAAGATTTGCTCGACGTTTTAAGCATTTCATATTTACAGTTGGAAAGCAAATGAATATATGAGATGTATGAAAGTTTACAACTATATACAACATTACCACTTCTCCTTAGTTTGTTCTTACTCTTGAGTGTCTTACATCAGTTTACACATATAGTAAATATTTTTAACATTATTTTACAAACCATTTAAATTGATTTTGATTTATAACAAAATAAATGAAATGCATCTAGTTTGCTTTGGAAAATTTATATTTAAAATTTTATGGTGTATTGGATGGGTCACCCCGTTCTTTGGTGTTTGGTAATTAGAATAAAGATCAGTCATAGTTAGAACAATTCTAGTTTATTATTCCTTACTAAATTTCAACAATCTACGGTAGGAAATGCACCTTTAGTTAAGTATTGAGCAAAAGTACGATAGATGGTATGATTAATAATTGATAAGATTCAATTAACTTACACTTAGCACTACTTGATTACTTAGGGCCTTAATTACCGTAATTCCTTTCTGAAATTCGATTTCCGGTAAATATTAATCATAACTTATTGACTAAATCGTCAACTAAGAAATCTTTAAATATTAAGCAATTAATCATCGAGCCACTCTCGACTAGCTTTTTACTACTTTACGCTATATATAATCACTAAATTATATCATCTAACTCCTAGCTTCTCTCTCTCTGGAACCAAAAAGTTATTGCTTTAATATAAACCTTCATTTACATAAACCATGTCTTTTTCTTCGTAAGAAAGTTTTCAATACAACATATTTAAAGAAATATTTTTACTAAGAGGATTTGTAGGAGGCTCGCGGATAGACCAGTTACAATGGCAATCATTGTAAAATAAGTTTTATTGCATTTTTAAAAGAAAAACAATTCTTCTTGCATTCACTTCTAATATATACAGGGTGTTGAAAAATTTCATTAACAAATTCAGAAGAATGATATTTGGCAGAATGTGGACGACAAATCTGTATAGAACATGGGGTCACAAACCACGTTTAGTTTGAGTAATTTTCAAAAGCAGTTATGAAGGGTGTGATGTCGAGTGGAACAGAACGGGGCATTAGAAGATAAGAAATACATTTATTGATGTAAAGTATACTTACAATGCGAACAATGCATCACAGCAGCAGATTTGCTTAAAGGCAATCCTTCGTCCGTCAGTGTTGTCTGTACTATAGCCTACGAACTAGCAATCTCGAGTAATTTTTGTGGCAATCACTTGTTGCATTTCTGACATCAATCTGTGATGCATTGTTCGTATTGTAAACATATAATATTAACACATGTAATTAAATGTATTTCCTACTTTTTATAGCAACTTTTCATTTCATGATACATCACAAAACATGACAATTTTTACAAATTACTCCGACTAAACGTGGTTTGAGACCCTATGTTATATGGTGATTTGTTGTCTCCATGCTGTCTACTATCACCCCTCTGAATTTGTCGGCCGAATTCGGCAACACCGGTTAAAGTGTAGTAAAGTGTGTTATAAATAAAGTCTTTGGCGATGTCAATTTTTTTTGGCGACCAAAATCGATCACCAAGCTACTTCACTTAGCGATAAATATCCTGAAGCCAGAATGAATTCGTTATCTCACCATAATATCTGTATAAAAAATAGCCAAATCCAAAGGGGCCTCCCTATACTACACTTGAACCGGCAACACCCAGTACAACTAGTTCATATCAAATACACTAACTACAACTAATTTATGCATCAAATAGTGTAAAAGCATTGTATAATTAACGCCATCGGTAATAAGTATGTGTGGTTATTCCACACTGTCGCGGGGGAAAAAGATATTTGCTCATTCATAAAAGGGCTAAATTATTGTCCTGTGTCAATCAAGTAAAAAGACTGAAAAGATAACTAAAATCTTTGGAATTCGTCTTAGGGAAATCCTGTGTATTATGAAAATCTAAAAGGAGAGCGTTTGTTGTCTAAATATCTCAGTACGAACAACTTCTAGTTCATATGGAGATTGATACAGTTAAATTTTTCATATACCAGGGTGACAGATAACCTACAAATTTATGAAGTGATAACTTCTTTAGACGTGTTTTGCTGAAGAGTGAATTAAAATTAAGTGCTAGCGTAGGGGCGCTATTTTCAGTAGGCTTTTCTCGGGACTAGTCGGAAATCATGCTCGAGTCAGCAACGCCAGCTTAGTTTTGAAGGGAAAACTTTTTAGGCACAAGTTTTTTTAAGTAAAAATTTCATTGGCACTTTTTACCCTAAAGTTCTATTTTCTGTATCTGAATATTACTGTCATTCAGCCCACTTCCACTCAAATTTAGAGAGTAAAAGAAAGAAGAGGAGCGCTAGGGAAAATAATTGAAAAGAAAGATTATTCTTATATAGAAAATTAAATGAGGGATTCTGGTAGTTATTATAAGGATATTTCAAAATGTGTTCTCAAGCTACCACTCTCCGTTGAGAATGAGAGATCTTAACGGATTATCTAATAAAGGTGATTTGATTTTTCTATTGAACTTTATTTATGATAAATAATCTTTAAAAATGTTACAAACGTTGACTTGCTAGCTGCATTAGAAAAAAAATCGATGAAACAGTACATGAATCGCTTAAAATCGTAGAACTGAAATATATACTTTTAAAATTCTCAGAATTTATAAAAGATAAGTAATTGGTCTTGGACTTTCCTGTGACCACAGCTGCGCAACATAATTGCAACCTATGCGATGAAGACAAGTTATCGAATGAAAACGAGTTGCACATGTTACACTCGTAACAACAAACGGAATGTTAAAAATCAACTTATTATGCTGTTGAAGGTATTCTTTGATTCGATGAACTTCTTAAGGCTGTACAAATATTGGTACGCCCTGTGCCAAGAAGAAATGGAACGAGGGATCTATTTTTTGATTAAGTAGAAAGAGCATTTAAATACACATACACACAAAAATGTACCAATAGAATTAAAATCCAAAATTTTAATGAAGCTAATTAGTGAGAAAGTAGCTAATATTTTGGTTTATAATGGTAATGGAAACTAAGAGATTACGAAAAAATGAAACCATCAATTGTGAAAGAGTACGAACTCTCTCATTTGGTTTGCTTAGAGAATTTTATGAAAAGTAAACGGCTCTCATAGTATAACTATTCTTTATCTTACATAGTATACGGCATTATATAAGTTATATAAACGGTATTTACGTATATCACAATATTGGCGACGTTATATAAAAGGAAGCATATAAGTGTCGATTCAGGGCGTACGACACTTGGGAAATCAAGGTTGCCAACTTGGCGAGTTATCTTGACGTTAGCATTGTTGTGATAGTAAGTAATAAATTTACTAAAACATCACAAAAAAAACTTTTATATATAGATAGATTTCTATTGAAGATCTTCAGTATTAATAATTTTTTTCAAAAATTAATGTCTTTAAGCAATTTATTTTTAGATACAAAACCAACTTTTAATACACTGATAGAAGGATTACTTACATTTATTCAGATTCTTGGAATTCATCCAATGTATTTTTTCTCTCTGAGGGTATAGATGATATAAATACGAAACACCAAACATTTCTTCAGAACATTTCATAAGTTGATTAATAATAAAATTTCTTGATACTTTAATATATATACGGAAGTATAATATTTCTACACACACGTGAATTTATATATTCTTTATAATTCTTCAACAAATTAGCCATGCCTATGAAATAGGTATACAGACCGCGAATATCTTTGTACCTAGAGTATTTGGGAATTAGATTTGTTATAGATTGTTTGGTCGCCCTTTTCATGTATTTTTTCTTTTCTGTTATAACATTGTTGCACTTTTGTTCATATACGTACACGATGTTATAATTTATATCAGACAAAGATTATTCGTATTTGTTTTGTTCTAACTAATAGCATATAAATACTCCAAATAACAGCAGAATTATTGCGGACATTTGAGAAAATAAGATTAGCTTTCAATGTGTATTTCTGGATTAACCTGGAATTTTGTTGTTTTTTTTTTATTTATTTATTACATTTCTTTTACTATGTGGCTAATATTTCTTATTATCTTGACTAGTTATCCTTAGGTTTTATAACTATTTGTATATATATATAGATAGATGCATAGACGGATATAGATAGATAGATATAACCTTGAGAGAATTCAATGAAATATATTTTTAAATAAAAATCATAGTGCAAATTAGTGGAGTCAAATTTGCTCAAGGTTTTCACAAGTAAAAATTTAAAATAGCCTTCGGGTAACCTCACATTGTGACGCCAATAAATAAATAGCATCCGAAAATATATTACGATTGTTCAGATAGTTTAAAGATACTTTTATTTGAAAATAGGGGTTAAAATATTTAAATACTATGCTCATGTGATTTTTATTTTTAAGTTTTTTTTTATCTCACAAATTTGATTGTAAAGTAAATAATGCTTCAAACCAGCCGTAAAAAAATACTTAGCACTTTTGCGATTATTTTAGCTGCTCCAAAGTTTTAATATTCGTAGATTAATGTAGATATAAATAACTGTAAATGCATTGAATCTTAATGCTGCTTTTATTTAGGGATAGTGCGTATATATTAACATCTCTCTATGAAGCAACACAAGGGCTATTGATAGATGACTTCTTAATTTTAAACCATGGTCAAGGGACGAAGACGACACCTGAGAAGAAATCGGCTCTCCTAATTTCACTTCTTAATAATGGGAAGACTTTTTAGCCAACACATATTAATTCTTGGGGGAGTCTGAAACCTCTAGAGAGCACGTTCCCAGATGGTAGATTGGGAAATGCCACCTTTGGTTAATACTTTTGATGGTTGGAGGGAAATTAAATATCTTTCATGGACCAACAGGTAGAAGTCCAAAATTTCTTGAAGCATTGCAAAGAACCTATGACTAGTTCAATTTGCTGTGATATTCCTAACGCTACTGCGACATATCTCAAATGTCACTTTTCGCTCCTGATAAGCAAAGCGCATGCTGAAAAAGTCTTCGACACTTCCATTTGACATCAACATAAGAAACGATATTAACACGAAACATACATATCTTGACATCATTCAGGAACCATGTGGTTTTCAATCAAACTACCCTTCTCTGTCAAGATTATCTTGGATTTGCAAGAGCTCTGTGCGAAAAGGGACTTTAAAAAGTTAAAAAGAAAATATATAGCCACAATACTTATACCACTGCCTACACCAGCGATTTCTCACAAACACCGCAATAGTGGAGGATCTGGTGCCTTTCTTACATACGGAGACAATACAAGTTCAAACCACATTGTCTCAATGAAGAAATTTGTGTTCATCTTTACGTTTGAGCTCCTTGCATTGAGGACAATTCTAGATACATACCTCGAATGAACAAATATCGCTCAGTTCGATGGCATAATTGTGCTCTCGTATTGCAGACCCACTCCCTAAGGTAGGAAAAACAAGACTCGCCCAAGCCGTCAGCTTTTTTATGCCTCTCCATTGAGGCATTGGTAAAACCTTCACTCTTCAGTGAATCCCTTCCCACGTTGATATCAAAGTGAACGAGTTGACCAACTCTCTTGACAAAGAAGCCAGAATAACCGAGCTTGCACCACTCTCTACTACAGATTTTTATGTTAACACAGTCTCAAAAACGAAACTATGTGCAAATCTTCAGAAAAACTCTACACTGCCAGAATTAAACGACAACCGACGATTAAAACCAGACTAAGGACAGGAAACTTCAAAGGCATGAGATCCTGTCTGACGGATCAAGAACATATGTGGAGTACAATCACAGACTGTGCACTCAGCTGGATCCCAAATTCTTTCATAACTGTCCTTCCATTGCTGAAACATGGACACATTATTCACAGACAATGCCAAGGACATTGAAAAGTCAGTGATTCACGCCAATGGCAATATCAAATTTTTATCATAGTTTCTGGCTGTTCACTTTTTCAAACACGTTTACAACAATGATATTAGTCCCAAGACTTTGTGGGTCTTCATTAGCACTAGGGTTTGAGCCTGCAACACAACAACTTTGACCATAGGTTCACGGCTATGAACACTAAGCTACCACGGTTTTCAAACCTACAAAAGCTTTATTTTGCAATTCAGATTATTTTAGAATTCCTCTGTTAATCTTCTTCAAAAACATTGAATCCAAGCCTTAGTATCAATTATGAAGTATATTGTTGCATAGATCAGGTTTCGTGGAGAGAGAGAGAGATTTTATGCTAACATTTCCAAAGAGCAAAACACACTTCTTCAAGAGCGATGAAATTTACTGTAGAAAAATAATCTTTAAAATACAGGATGCAGTTGTTAAATTTGTTAAATTCACCCAATAATTTCTGGAAGATTTCCACGCCTTCTACAGCCCTCACACACGACTATCAGTGTCTAAGAGTACAAGTAATTAATGATAAAAATTTTCCGCAAGCAATCACTCGATTGTAGGGCAAGTGAAATCTCCAACAGCAGCAGTAATACTGACTCATATTCAGTAAGCACCTTCATTTGTTCCACCGCTTTCTCGAAAAATGCACGTGCGCCATATGTTTCGATGTTATAGATTTATCCAGTAGTTACCAGAAGCATCCATATGGTCACCAGGTTGCCAAAAAGAATATTAAGGCTGTATCTCCATTATTTGTCCAAATTGATATTGAAAGGTCATTATAATGTAAGGAACGGTGTTGCTTGTGAGTATTACAATTTTATCATAAAATAAAAGCAACAGAAGGAAATATCAACTTAATAGACGTGCAGATTTAAATTATTTACACAATATTATTTACTACATACTTATGATCAACTTAACAAGAGCCTCTTTAAAATTTAAATAAATATCAAAAATATGTCATTGTTTATCTAAGTACAAAACTATTGATATTTGGCTACATCAAATACTTAATTAATTAATTATATTAAAATTTTCCTTTTTAGCAAATTTTAGTTAACGAAGGTAATTAAATAAAGTGATTTCTTAAATTTTTATGAACGCAACAACATATTTATTTGGAAAATGTAAATACATTTAATTAAGTAATGAATAAAGTATGCAGTAATTATTTCTCGGTTCAATAAAATACATGCTTCAAAAGTTATTTATTGCTTTACCAATCTAATGGAAATCGAAAATAAAACAGAAATATTTAAAATTTGCATTTATTAACGCAGGCATGTATTGATCGTTTCATTTGTGACCTCGCACAGCGGATTTCCATTTTCATTTCACTTAATTAAAATAAAAGTTAATGCATGAGTTGTTATTGAGAGGAGGAACGTAACACAATAGCTCACACAAAATTCCTGTAAAATGAATCATAGAGCATGAACAGGTAAACAATTAGAGTTAGAAATTCATAGAAAATCTATTTCACTTACGGTATTTTCTACCTAGAATTTAATATTTTTTTTCATGTTCGTTGGTGCCTCAAAATATATCATTTATTTCATTTTTTACTTTAAATAATGCGTAGTAACTATTATAATAATCAAGAAAAACGAAAATATTTCCACAAACGATAAAGAGCTCTGAATGTATAAAAGCAACTTTAAAAATCTATTTTCCCTGCTTGTTCGCACTTTCATTTACTTTTTCTAATCTTAAAAAGAAAACCAAAACATTTAATGAATTGTTGGAAAACAATACAATGAACTTTAAATGAGTATACAGTCAAATATTGATGGAATATTTCATGGGGGGGGGGGAGAAAAACTATAAGGTAGCCATTCATTTACTTTCGCCAAATCAAAAACGGTCGCCAAATGTTTTGATATTTAGCCTATAATGAAGATTCCATTAATGAGTGTGTTAATGGGCACAGTATATGTATATATATATTTCAAAGCATATTTATAAATTTCCTATAACATTAAAATTTTCTTTTTTGTTAAAAAAATGGAAATAATAACTTAAGCGCAAATTCAACGAAATCTTCGCGATGGACTGTGTTACTAGTTATTATAAAAAATTTAAATCAGCTTTTTTTTATCTGGGAAATTTAGCCTATTGGTTTTCCCCCTTGTTTCGTATAGAGATGAGACTGTTTTCATAATGTTAAGGCATTAGGCCTGAAATTGGTGCATTTTTTTCATATAGAAAACAATTTTGTTGATCTGTTTATTATAATATAATTACTCTATCTGATAAGGAAAGGTATATTTTTCCATTTTATTTATACCTAATTGATTTATTTTTTCTGATATAAAATTTTCCACATTTCTTTTCTTCCACCATGATACTAAATGAGTTTAACTTAGCATGTTAAAAGGAGGGAAATATTGTATTTTATGGAACGTTTCCATTACAAAACAGATCCATTAAATGCAATTCTTTGAATGGTTGTATAAATTGCAAACTTTTTATGTCAGGAATTATTTTCTGATTTTTTCTGAGACTTTCAGGCACAGGCAACTTTAAATGAATAATAAATATTAATATTTTCAGTTCTTAGAAGGTTTTAATTTTATGTATACGTAAAAGTACACAAAAATAAAAAAAATCGCTTGCGTTTCACATTGTTGTTGTTCTTGTGTACATGGATTTGGCAAAGAAAATGTGTAAAAAAAATTCTAGATTTTACTGAAGGTGGCAACGGCTGCCAATTCAGGAACTTCCTGGTTGTAGGGCATCTAATGCAATGGATCCATACGTGGAGTTAGACGGAGCTATTTCAATGCTCAAGGGTTAAAAATGAGGCACTCTCGAAGATATGTTTTGGTAGGAGCGGTAGGATTTCCGTGCACTTTTTATACTATATCTAAGATCTTGTTTCATCAGGATGGATTTTCATGTCCTTGTAATGATGAGTTTTTAGTCTTAGGATTGTATATGTTATGATTTTTGGGGAGCCGAACTCTTTTATGAGAGGGTGGTTATTATCATGCGTTTCATCCTGGGATACATACGAAAGACGAGAGATAGATGAACATAAAAATACAATATAATCACAGAGGAATATAGACTTTGTTACAAACAATCATCCCAGCATAGAACAGAAAAGATGTGCTGCTTCCCATTCGAGATGGGAATCCATTGTAAACATTATTTTTGTCTAATAACTGTATATATTACCACATACATTACGCTTCTTCATTTTACTCGATATATATTACACACCCTTCTCATGACTGTTTTAGTGAATTTCTCCGAATGAAAGTGGTTTGCGACCCAATGTTCTATGGCGATTTGTTGCCCTCATGTTGCATAGTATCATCCCTCTGAATTTGTCGGTGGAACTCGATAACACTTTGCATTGATAATTTAAGTGCTTTCATTTAGTATAAATCAAAAATTTACAAGAAAAAAATGATATAAAGAAAAGAAAATTTTGTATAAATATCGTTATGAAACTAAGATAGAAATTTCTCTCTCTCTCTCTTTCGTAGAACTTCTGTAAATTAAATTTATTTTCAACAAACTTTTGTATTTTAAATGGGGAAAAAATACAGCCCGAATGAAAAAAATTATTCAAAATCAGACTTTTTTTCTGATTGTTGTCACATTCCCCCCCCCCCCCAAATCTAATTGGATGACTATAAATTCGGATCCAAACGTAGCAAATCAGCAAGAAGAAAAATACAATGAACATTATAATGTTGAACGAAAAAAAATAAATTTTTATTTAACATGGTGTTTTGTAAACTGCAGCAAACATTTCTAAGTAATTTTTGCTGATAAGAAAATGATTTAAGTTAAATATCTCAAAAATTCGAAATTCCCACTACAATACACACACATAATGCTACTTTATAATTTTCCTTTCTGCAACAGCGCATAATGTTGCATACAAAGTATTATTTTTATTATGTTTGTAAATATTTATTAGTTATTTTCGCCCAATGAAACTGAAATCTTTAATTTAAAAACAAAGGGTACTTAAAATCAAACAAAAAAAAGTATACCTCTCTCAAAACTCAACCTGCATTTTAAAATATGACAATCTTCCTTCGAGCAGAAATTTATTTTGCATTAATAATGATGCTCCAAAAATGGCTGAAATGCTTATGATTTTGACTTAATGATTAATAGAAAATTCCACATATGAATGAATTTTTTATTAATCATGGAAAAAACGTGAGATTTCTCTTGAATTTTTTTTATAATTAATCTGATGTTTTTGCTAATAAAAACGTAATGAGGGGAAAAATGTTTTTTTTTTCATTTATTTTTTTTGTGAAATTTGTATTGAATACCATAAATAATCTTCCCAAGACCATGTGACAGAACTTTACATCTCTTTGCAGTTGTCTCACTCGTGATGTATGACAAAATGTTTTTTACTGTATGTCAGCGTTTTTCAAACTGTGGGGCACGACCCTCTAGAGGGGAGTGTTAATTCAATGAGGGAGGTGCTAGCATATTAAAAAGTCGAAAACAAAATATTATTTTTAAAAAAATTATTAATTTACAGAAGTAAACAAACAAAATACATTCTACATAACAAAAATAAAAATACACATTTACACTGATATAAATGCAATTATAAATGTACCAGTACTCTGTACAATGTATTTTATAATTAATTAAAAAATGCTAAGTTAAGAACAAGTTTGATAATTACCAGTGATCACATGGGCTTGTATTAATACTTCACTTGATAATTTGTTCGTTTTATAATTAATCCCTTACTTGCCTTTTTTTTGGAGGGGGGGAGGAATATATATATATGAATATATATATATATATATATATATATATATATATATATATAAGCAAATCCTCTTATAAATACATCCCCTACACACACTGTCAAGGTCCTTTCATTGCATTCCAAAGCCTTCGGAATAATTTTTTGCATAACAGTGTACAAAAACGATCATGCTTTGGAAAGACGTATATATACGTTCAAAAATTAATGCTTTAGCTGAGCGACACGTTTATATACGTCAATGGCACTTTAGAGATCAAAGTCGTATTCTAGCTTTATCGTCAAAGTATAATATTATTGAATTCAATTCATTGCTATTGTATGGAGGGGGGTGCGATGAAAATTATGATTGAATATTGGATCGCGAATGTTGAAAGTTTGCGAAGCACTGCTGTATATTTTTTATATTATTTTTGTTGAGAAATTTAGAGGAGAGACATTATAAATTATTTTGACCAAATAGATGGCGGTTGGGTATCAGAAGATGGTCTTGGTGTTGAAAATTTTGATGATGAAACCGCGATGAGTACAGATGAAATTAGAATAATAGTATGTATGTTGTAAAACAGATTTTGTGCTCAAAATTTCATAAAAAGCTAACCATTTAATTTTTTAATGGAAACACTTGAAACTTATAAAGTGATTTTAAAATGTTACTCCTCTTACAAAAATTTACATACATATATGAAATTTGAGTACGTCAAACTATGCATAACAAAAGTTGGAATGGGTTTTACGATAACATGATTGATATTCGTACAATATTTCTTTTTAGGAATGCTTATTGAAAATTTTTTTTAAAAATGTGTAAATTTTAAATTCAATAATTTAAAAAAAATAACTTCTATTTTGCTTGAAAAATGCATACCAAATTTTATTCCATGTGCTATTAGCAACAAGTGAAAAAAGTTTCCAAGTTTTACACAATAGAAAAAAGCCGTAGCATTTTAAATGAAGACAAACTAGTTATTTTACCTTTCTCCGAGATAAACCAGTTTACAATATTGATTTTCAATTGGAATGTGAATAAAATCAAACGTAATTATTACAAATCTGAGTTTCTTAAACTCAGAGTTTTCAAAAATTTCGAGTTAGTAGAAAAATATATAAAAAAATAATTTAGGCTAAGGAATTAGATTTGATTTTTCGACCGTTTTTTTTTTTTCCAATTGAATCGTACTGTGTCCCCTTAACATGTAAATTTGCATGAAGGTGAATATATCTATATTACTGTTTCTTAATTGATTTATATTATATATTTATATTAGGATTTTTTAAAAACATTTTTACTTTAATCCTGAGTATGAATTATATCGCCCGATTTATATCAGAAACTAAGAAAAATAATGATACAAATAAGGGTAAAAGATAACAAGACACTTGCCAGCTTTTTTACACACTGCACTAACAAGTTTAACTCCCATTATTAGTATTTTAAGCTTTTCTCGAAATGAACAATAAGTGTTATTTGGACATGAACCAGCATTTCTCAAAACTACTTTCCATTCCACAAAAGTTAATACCCAAAAAATAAAAACGTTTTGTTAATTCCTCAAAAATGCTTTCAAACAGTAACAAAACTATTTCTTACTGAAATAGCAATGCATTAGATTTGACATTTTAAGGAAATTATGCAATCGCATCTTATGTAAAGGACACAATTTTCTTTTAAATTCTTAAAATTCGAAAGTAACATAATTACGGAGCTTAATGGATCGGCTTTTGTGTGTGTTTTTTCTTTTAAATTTCAAATTACTGAGCTTCTAAATATAGATCATAATTTCCTTACTATTTTAAAGCAAAATTTAAAACCTTTTAGTTAAAAGTTTTTTGTATCTTAATTGCGTAACCTAACTCTTTGCAAAGAAAAATAACACATTATCGGTGTTAACTATATTTAACTATTACAACAGTTGTTTTCGAAACTTAAATAGCATTTCCACATTTCCCAAACACATCTTAACTCAGAAAACACTTAAACCATTTATAGAACACTAACTTTTTTCTTTGGCTTCCGTCTTCAAAGACATTAAAACGGCTTCGACGTAGGCATACCTCCAAACATTTAATCATAGAAATGGATTCGGAATTGCCGTCTAACTGAATTGTAGTTCGAACGTAATGAAAGTATTCAATTCCTTTCTCTTATGTTTAGACGTCATTTGATATAACAGTCAGCTGTTTTAGGCATTCTACCGTATTCGGCTCAAAATTGAAAAATTCCACCATTTAACTCTTTGGACTATTTTCCTTTTACCAATATATTTGCCACGGGATGTGTTTTGAAGTATGTTTTTTCCTACAGGGAAGGCTATGTAAATCTAGCAAAAGTTTTATGATTGTTTTCGATTCGAATTTCTTTAAGTGGGTATGCATTTTTCTTTATTGCAAATAAACGAATTGAGTAGTAACGTTTACCTTGGGCTTTTAGACTAACTGGGTGAATAAGTTATGGCTTTCGATTTCTGAGAACTGCTTTTCCGTATTATCGAACAGTCTTATAACTTCTTTCTATCCAAGTTCTATTTACAAAAACACGAGAGAAACCTTCGTTCTTATTTGTTTCTTGCAATAATGGAACATTATTTTAAAGTTCCTTAAGACATGAAACTAAAATTCTACACTAAAAAAAAGCAGAGGACGTATTTACGTACTATACCATTGACCAACTTCCTCAAATTGAAATCGTTGCCAAATACTGCGATATGCAGCCAATAATGAAAAATATTCCAGACACAATTATTTTGTTAGCACGAAAATGATATTTTTTTTATAGGCTGTGTACCATTTTTAAGACATGTTCAAACAACTTCCATGCTTAAAAATAACAACATTACTTTGTAATTTGTGTAAATCTTCTCTTATTTTGTCTTGAAAAATGATTAAAATTTGGAACCCGTTTTCTGTGGAAGCGAACACGGTGAAATATTTCCAAATATAGGATCGAACGTAAGTACTCGAAAGACTGTGGAGTTAAGCAAACTAGCAAGGTAGAACTGGATGACATCATTTAGATATATCCTTTTGCTTATTTATGTGAAGATGTCGCTATAAAAACTTGTGACGGATATATACGCGACTCTACTAACACTTTGAGGATTCTTTAAGAGAAATAATTATTTCAATCAACTTTCACCGAAGGTAAGAAAACGTGATTATGCAAATTAAGTTTATTATATAAATTCTGTATTCACGAGTCTTGGGAGTTAGTGAAGTGAGAGTTCATAAAGTGAAAATCTAAGATTGTTAAATTGAGAATTGAAGATTACCAAAGTGAGGGTCGCTCGGATGCGTGGTGATCACAAGTTGACCGTCTGTGTACAAAGCCTTAGCTATAGTATTTTGGAAGTACAAGAGTTCAGGTACGGTACTTCTTATTTAAATAGAAGTTAGAGAGTAAATTATTAGGCGGGTCCGAATTAGAAATGAGCTAGTATAAGTTATCGTAGAAATTAGTTGAATATCTGTAAATATTATCCCCATGTTAACTGGTCTCACCTTCGTGCTCTAAATATTGATCAAAACTACCTTAATTGGATTATTATTGTGCCTGTGTTGATTATTTAGACAAATAAATGATTTTAGTGAATCATGTCGTCTGATCAATTAGTTGCTCCCACATTTCTAACCGGGTCCGAAGGTAGACAAGGGGGATTAGAGGGAAGTAGGAACAGTCCCCCATTACAAACTTATTTGCTGCTAATTTGAATGCAGTTACAGTGTTTTGTTAGCTTAAATATTGTAATTATTAGATATTTTGCTTATTTCAAGTGTACATGTTTTTTTTCATAAGAAAATACATTAATTCTGAAACTTCTTCGCCAAATAATTGTCGATGGAATAATACAAAAGGGGCATGCTCTAAACTTTGTTTTGGCCCATATGCGGGAATGATGACAGCATTTGGCCCTGTTTTTTGATTTAACGAATACTTAAGGCTCACAGAATTTTGTCGTCGGTATAATACGTAAGTACTGTAGATGTTATCACTTTTTTTATTTCGGTAGACTAGAAACATTTAGAATGGAATATATTTTCATATAATTCAGTTACAATTCTATTAAGTAATAATATCAACTCCTAAGAAAGCAAATACGCATATTTTATTTAAAATACAATTCAAATTTCGTATTCGTGAAGCACTAAATCATTATCTTTGACATAAAACTTATTCAAAAAATGAATATTCTTAATTCATAGTATATATTTAATCATATATAGCATGTAAAGTATTGATTCATAATTTGAATATGTAGTACTCAAATAGAAGTAAAGTGATGGAAATATTAATAAGACTTATATTTAATTCCATTTATAAATTTATTTTAGATTGCCTTTTTAGATTTAAATATAAATTACAAAAGCTTACAGAAACAAATACTTCAAAAAACTCGAATATCTAATTATGTAAAAAGTTATTTCTGTGCTTAGATTAAGGGCTACATATAGGGTGGTCCCAAATTCATGGTATAAACTTTAAGGTTAGATGCAGGACATTGTAACAACCATTTGTTATCTTGGAATGTATGAGAAGGTGAAGTGCAAACAGGGAAAATAAAAAATAAATAAAAATGGCGTTATCGGTTGATGGCTAATGTTATCTGGACATACATGCTATTAGGAATGGCAGGGTGTTCTGATCGCCATTCGTAGCCGGATGCAATTTCAGCATGTTGGTGCACCAGCTCATTTCAGCATTGATGTGATCACTTACCTAAATGCGACGCTTGGGGCACGATGGATTGGGCGCAGTGGACCAGTCCTTTGGCTACCCAGATTTCCCAATTTATCAAACCAAGATTACTTTTTATAGAGACATCTGCAGAATCATGTTATGTGACTCCTCTTGACTCAGATGAGGATTTCGTTACTCGAATATCCGAAGCTGCTGCACGAGTGCGTGAAATACCTGGCATCTTTGAACATGTACGCCAATCGCTCTACGATGCTGTCAAGTATATATCGCTACTGGCGGATGCAATTTTGAACAGTTATTGTAAAACATTACACTTGTCAATGACACTTTCAATAAACACTTCGATTTTCCTTTCTTCTTTTATTTATTGTGCCTCACCGCGTCTCTTGCGGCCATACATTCCTATACAATAAATGATTGTTAGAATGCCGTATACCTACCCTTAATGCTTGTACCATGAATTCAGGACCAACCTGTGTATACTCGTAAATGAAATCTTTCTTCTATAATTTGTTGAAATTTTACGACTTTGGAATAATCTCAAATATGTTTCCTAAAATCAATAACAAATTGCAAAAAAATATATGAATATCAGTTTATTGTATTTTAATATTACATTTCATAATATTCTAGAAAACAGAAAAATTAACGGAATCTAAATGGTAAAACTCCAGAATTTTTGAATGTATCATTATTAATGTACATTACGTTCACATCTGATTAATGATAGATTTCATTTTAATAGTTTTTCATTAATGGATTTTTCAGCAAACCCACCATTTTATTATTGTTTATTATGCACGCGTATAGATATATTAATTTGTACCTTACATAAAATACAATATTTTATCTTTACACATATTCGTTTGTAAACACATTATGTACTATGCAATACTTATTGAACTTTATCTGAATATTTGAATGATTTATGACTATATGAGAATAGTTATTGATAATATCACAAAATTATATTATTTTGTGCTTCAACAAATGGAAAAGTATGCTGGCATATTGATATAATATTTTTAAACATTGAAAACAATACAAAAAAGTAAAGTAAATATTTTTACAACCATGCAAAATAAGTCGGTTGGATAATGAGAGTTAATTTAATTAAGCATTATTTTGAAAGAATAATTAAATATTTAATTTTCAGATATAAATTTTTAAATCCAATAAAAATCCAAATGAAACATAAATAACCGAAAACTAAATATTAATGAAAAAAAATTCCTTTCTTTAATTTGATTACTTATTAACTGAGGAAAATATATTTACTTTGAACAAGCCATCTATGTAACTTTTCACCATGTAATTTTTTAACAAATAATAAATCGGTGCTCTTTTAAAACCAGAAATAAATCCTTTTACGATACCATAAAAAAATCACAATCAATTTTTCCCTGATACTTCAAAATAAGCACTTATGAAATAAAATCACTTAATACTGTTCATCGTATTCTGGCAGATTTTTTATTAAGCAGTAAATCTCTATCTTCTCTTTGAGAGAAAAGCACAGCCTACCGATAAAAATCCAATTTATCTCACGGAATTTTCTAAATGGATGATACATTCATCAATAAAAATAAAAAAGACAAAAACTGACGCAAACGAGATAGTTCAAAGTGTTAGGGATTAAAACAGCATATCCTTTAGAGTTAGGCTCAAAAATTAAAAAAACTTCGGTTCGAGACTTTATCAAAACCAAAAAGAACAAATCCGATTAATATATCGCTCGATGCATCATGACCGAAATGGCTTGTTATGCGCTTCCAATTTATTAATAGAGTCTTTTTACCTTCATTTTTTCATACTTTTCTTTTTATTTTTGTCAGAAGCTCTAGTGCAACCTTTTATCTGTTTGTCTGAACGATTTGGGGAAGTAATTTCAAAAGCCATTAATTTAGAGGAACTGAGAAGAGTTCCCTTAGTGTTTAATTTTGAGTTGGAAGTAAATCTGTCATTCGTCATTTTTGGTGGTTCCAAATTGTAAAAATACACAGTAAAAATGTACAGTCTTCCCCCAAACAAAAATGTTAAATAAATGCTTGGAAATGTTTTTGGATCAATTTATGAATATTTGTCATTCTGGTAAAAAAGGCTGTTTACTACTTTACTTGGAATGCACAAGACACATTTCTTCGGATGTATAATAAATAAATATAAGTGTTGGTATATTCAATACTTATTTTAGATGGTAATATTTATTTATTGAAATGGACATTGATGAATACACCTAATAATAATAACACAGATACACAAAACGTATTTGTATTTTTAGTTATTCAAAATATATACTTTTTCAGCCAACAAGAGATTATTCGTTTAGCTACCAATTAACTATACAAAACTTTCAAATTCCCGCTTTAACCAAAAAATATTTTTTCAATAACTTGTACTGTTAAATTTTTCTTAAAATTTGTATTGGATTAAAGTAAAAAAACGAAAAAAAAAGTATTTTTTTTTATTAATCCAGATTTTTTGCATGGATATTTACAAATAATAAGGATTTCACAAGGAGGATATTAAACATAATCATAATCAAACTGTCAAGAATTACGCTATAGTTGCAAGACTATGGTTATATATCATATTATAGTAATTGGTTGCAAAGATCATAAACATGTAACATGTATAAAACACGCAAAATTTAGTTTTGTCTTTTTTTTGTAGCTAATGTATCGGATTGGATAATATCGCCAACTTTGCAGGAAAGCAATCGCCAATCTATAGTCCTTAAGACCGACAAGAGCGTGCCAAATCTATAACAATAATTGTAGTTTCGTAGTTATTAGTATGTTTTTATGTCAATTTTTCTACTTAAAATTTTTAAAAGAAAATGGAAATAAACAAAGTATTTAAATATTTTTTCAACATTTGTACTACTACTAATATATATTATGTTTATTAATTCTTTTATCAATGTATAATTGCTTATAGAAGTTGTCAATCGTATTACCTAAAATATTCATTTAGATATGATCTTCAGAATTAATAATAGTGTCTTAAATTTCTGCTTAAAGCATGAATTAGATTAATATTACTTTGAAGTTGGTTATTAGCAATTCTACTCATATTTATGATCAGTTTTAAGAGGCGATTACAACTGGGCTCTGGTATTTTCTGATTTATAGTTCCTAGGCAAGGGAATTGCGAGGCCTAGATGCATTCAACCTGCATTCAGTCCATTATTTTACACGATCGTTTTAGGGGGAAGTGAATTCCGAATCGATGACTTACAAAGGCTACTAGGCTGCTACTTAACGAGAATATTGATGTTCGTAAACAACAGTGAGAATTGTAACTATACATTTGGGAGGGGACAATATAACAAACTGCTTTGTAACTTATTTTACATTGAGGAATGAGGGTTGCCATGTGCAACAATCTGCATCGATAGTTATAAGTTTTAGAAGGGCTGGTTTGAATTAATAGCACAAAAGGAACTACATGAACCTATTGGAATAATAATAAACAGGAGTGAATGAGTGAGTGTTTCTTAAAGCTACGTTATAAAGTAGCCTAGCTATGGCTTTTGGCGACGGACCTTGCAGTTTTGAGCCACGGTCAAGTGAAGAAGACGACACTAAGCTGGCACTCCCCGAGCTTCCACACCACACCAATGAGAGGAGTTAGGGACTCGAAAGATTTAACGCGCCTCAGCCTCTCTACATGGCGGGTCTTTAGACGCACTAGGGCATGAACACATGATAAGCGCCCACAAGTCCGAGGTTATGACCACTAGGCTACCACGGCCACATAAGGCGTTGGAAAACGCGGATAAATGAAGGAGGAATAAAATCTAGTATTCTTTCTTATGGTATCCGACTACTTGTGACAATTTTAAAAAAAATGGAGGTATGGCGATTTTTTTATGGTTCTTAGATTGGTTTAGTACATTGTAAGAGAACTATGCTAAATTTAAGAAAATAAAAAGAAATTATAACTAAAATGGGTAAAAATTGAGAAAAAATAACATAAACGTGGCCCATTTTATACCAAAAGTTTATAAACAAATTTCAATTTTTCAACTCTGATGTGTTGCTATGTTATTCATTTTTAAAATAACCTTAAGGATAAGAGCTATTTTAATTTTTACAAACCCTAGAGCACTTTATCTTAGTTATTATAAGACATTGCTTAAAATAACAGTGATTATATTCACATAAGGGACTTTAAATTTTGTCATAAAACAGTGATTGATAAATCTGAATTTTAAGACACTTTTACTGTTATACAGAACATACACAAAAAATTTCAGCAAATTATTTTCAAAACTTTTTGATCAAACACTGTCCCCGTTTGAGCATTGTTAAAAAAATACTTCTCGTGTAAAACGCATTTTAAAGTCTGACATCTTACTTAAAGTAATGGCATCTGCTTTTACTAAAACACTTGCAGTTTGTGTTCTAATGAACGGAAACTAATAAACATGGTATTTTTATAAACTTAATAAGATGGCTTATAAAATACAAAAATACAATCATTAAAAATTGTCAACGTTTGGTGAATTTTACAATTTTAGGGTAGTCGGATACCTTAAATCTCATCACGGAACAGTAGTTCTTTGATGCGAAGCCTCTCTCATCATTATTTCATAAATCTTACATGAAATAAGACATTGAGCTCATTTGTTCGATTTCAGTATTATGTTCTGCAAGATTACCATGCTCATACCCCTTAGCTTTAATGGACATCACAGTCAAAAGATGGGGGGGGGGATTATATAATTCGTTAAAAATATATTGGGACAAATTTGATATGGCAAGTCAGCTGAACCTTAATTCTTTGAATAATAACGGATTTATTAATAGACAAGGATGAATGACTACACGAAAACAAATTGACCGCAAAAACAGAGGAATGTTACAACAGATTATTTAGAATAGATCAAAGTGCACTCGTAATAAACAAGCTTTACAGTGTTCTAGAAACGACTCTAGAGCAGTTAGTTACTCTAAGAGGAACTCAGACAGATAAATTTTCTATCTCTTATATCGCAAATTTTGACTTCGACTGCACTCTTTCCTGAATTAAACTGACCGTTGCTTCAAATATTCTTTAAACAGCTTCATGGTAATTTCTAGAAGTATCAATCTTAGAGTCTTCTCGATGATTTCTTCTCAAAATTCAATTTTTGCCAAATTTGTGAATAAGGGCGATAAAGTCGCAAATCTTGTATCTCTGGTCTTCAATGCTAGTCATGGTTTTATTTTTCCAAGTTTACACAGGGAAGCAAACTTTACAACTAAATTTTCCCACAAAAAGAATATTGCTGCAAGGAAAATAACATACGAGGCGTGTCTTAATATATATTTTTTAAATTTTGATTCAGAATCTTTTTTAGAAAGCATCGGGATATATTTTTGAACTAATCGATCTAAGTTTCTTTATTTAAGCATGCCCTGAATATAAACAAGTGATTCTCCGTAAGTGATAAATCACATATTACACTCATGTCCATAAATTAAGGATAATGAAGTTCAGGCAAAGAAAGAGAGCAAAGAAAAACAAATTTGACTTATTTGTAAAGTCTATTTATTAAACAAAAGGTAAAGAGCAAAAAAGATGCTATATGTTTGACATAATTAATAAAAATTGCGATTTTTACTCCCTGGAGCAAATTTCAAAAAAGAACCTATTTACAAAAAACAGTATAACATGGTTAGTTAATACGGAGTATGTCTCCCGGACGATGCAATACAGCCTTACAACGCCTACGCATGCTGAGTATCAAATTATCAATCTGATCTTGGGGAATATTACACCACTCATCAAGCAATGCCCTCCGAAGTTCGGTAGACAGGTGGGAGGGGTTGACGGGCTGCAATTCGTCGGCCAAGCATATCCCACACATGCTCTATTGGATTCAAGTCGGTGAGTATGCTGGTCAATCCATACGGGTGATATCCTCCGATTGAAGGCATTCGTCTACAATGTTTGCACGGTGAGGACGGGCGTTGTCATCCATAAACAGAAATTCAGCACCCATGGCGCCCGAAACAAACGTACATGTTGTTCCAGAATGACATCCCGATAGATGTGGCCTGTCATCGTTACACTCTGAACATGCAGGTCAGTTCTGGAACCAAGAATAATTCCTCCCCAAACGAGCCATCCTGCACCACCGTAACGGTGTCGTTCAATGGTGTTTTCTTAGTGGTAACGGGTACCTGGCACTCTCCATATGAAAGTCCGACGAGAATCAGACTGCAAACTAAACCTGAACTCGTCGGAAAACATCACACAAGACCACTGTTGCGGTGTTCACAATGCATGCTCTCTACTCCAGGTTAATCGCAGGCAACAGTGAGTTGCTGTAAGGGGAACACATCTGACAGGCCTACGAGAATGTAGACCAATGTGCCCTAAGCGTCTGTACACGGTCTGCCTTGAAACTGTCGTACCGGTAGCTGAAGAGATAGGTCTGATGCTGTGCTTCGTCTGTTTCTTTTGACCGTAATTGCCAAATACGGTCCTCATTCGGTGTTGTAACTCGGGGGCAACCTGTGCTGTAACATCTACTCACATTACCATCATCTTGGAATCGTTGCCAAAGCCTGGAGATGACACTCTGGGCGATTTCAAGTTCCTGGGATACTTCTCGCTGGGTACGTCTACATTCCAGTCGTCCGATAATTCTACCACGTAAAAAATCATCCAAATGCTTCTTTTGTACCATAACTATGCGGTTATTGCACTGAAAGGCTTTTAAAGCGCTTGTGAACAATTTTACTTCTTTGCCACCATTCCTTATTACCCCTCTCTTACACTCTCATCATTGTGACGTACTATCCTGCCATCAGGTGGTTTCCTGTAATTTGCATTTTCTTCTTCAAGATGTGTGTGATAATTCTACAGGTGAAATTTTTATTTTAGAGTGCAATTTCTGTGTGATTCTGAATTATCCTTAATTTTTGGACTTGAGTGTAGTTCAAACTCGAGGTTGTTTTTTCTTGTGTGTATGTGACATTAAAATTTCTGCTTCAGTATAATAAGTATTTAATGGGGTTTTGAGGAATAAAGCTAAAATATGTATTTAAATTAATACAGATTTGACTTTCTCAAGAACGGATATTTAACGAGCATTTTTAGCTTACTTAGTTACCCATCATATGAATCTATAAGTCAACAATCCACCATTACAAATGCTGTTTTACTTAAACACTCACTTTAGAATTTTCATGGATTAATCTAAAATCTTTTTATTTATCTTGTGTGTTAGCGCACCTAAAACAGACATTTAACAACTTATAACTCAAAACTTTGTTCATTCCGTAACGTACTTCTAGATGGTTTAAAATGTGCGATAAGTCAGTATATGTGTATGAAGTTTGATTTTGGTCATTTTCAGACAGAGAGCATTTGACCAGGATGTGTAAAAGGTCAGATATACCATAATTTACTAGACAGATGGCTTTGGCGACAATTCATAGTATTCCTGATTCGGCATTAAAAGTCTATACTAATGATAGCATGGTCGACGATGGTATTTCTGGAAGTGGCGCGCATATTGAGACACTTGATGGTACATTTGATATAAAGATTGGAAATAAGAACTGTTGTTCTGTTTTAGGTCAGAACTTATTTTAATCTATAAGGGACTACATTCTCCTGAACTTGTCTTCAGGGACATTTGAATACTAACGGACTGTCGTGCTTCTATACAGCGCCTTTCGCATTAAACTACTGTTGGGGATATGCAAAGCTTGAATGTTCTGGATCTTGTGATTTGGGTTTCTTCTAGACACACTATATTCTTCCCATGATTCCCTTTTCATATTGTATTGAATGATAACGAGATATCCGATAGTTTGACCAAGTCTTCCACTGCTGACACCTAGCAGGGTAACGTTTGTATAACTTTTTCGAACTTTTTTCCATCAAAAGGATGGAATTAAATGCTCTTTGGATAGTATCACCTGCTCATCCTTGGTATTATCGGTAAAGACACCGCGGTGGGGTGCCCCAGCTCAATGTCCCTAAGAATCAGCAGACGGCTTGATCATCCTTTATTAGTAACCACACCAAGTCTCTTGCTTTATGATAGGGCTGGAAGTTCTTTCCTGAGTGTCATTAGTGCAAGGCTAGTCAAGCATTTTCCGGACATATTCTTAATTACTTGAATTTTACTGTATATGAAGTTTTAGGGAACCGTGTCTTATTTTTGAATATTTTAGTGATTTTTGGTTTTAAAGAAATAGTGTGTCTGTGTGTAGCTAAGCTACACCATCTGGGATAAGAAATAACAACAACATATATGCGACTATATATTTTGAGAGTGTATTGTAATACTTATACTAAATTTATATAAAAGCCGTTACAACGGAACATGTTTCGAAACGGAAATGGAAATAGAAATGCATGACTGCATATTCAGCATAGTAGATGTTTCAGCTCATAAAAGAGTTTATACTAAATCAAATCATGCTACCTCCTTTGAATTCGAAGTAGGTTTTCATCAATGGAAATCTTAATACACACCAAAAAGTAACACTCCAGAACTTGTAAAAACTCTTCAAGTATTTTTGGTACTTTTATAATGTGTATTGATTAAACCATTCAAGAATATATGTTACTCAGACATTTCTTAAATTTATATATAAACTTGTCAAAAGGAGCTTGGCGTGTTCGTAGATTTTCTCGTTTACATTATTAGTATTCTGTTCAGTTTCTGAGAAAAGTTGGCTTAACTAGCATACCAAATAGCTATTAAAGTGTTGAAAAGAAATATGGTCTGGGGGCATTTATAAATCCATATTAATTGGTTTATGAGGTAGTAATGTTTTTATAAATAATGATCAAACAGTTTAAGTAATACATTTTGCTTTATGTGCATTAATTCATAAAAATGTCTGATTAAAGTGAAAAGACTATAAGGCCTTTCAGTGATTTCTGGTGAAAAAATATAAATGCTAAAAATTCAAGAATAAGAAAATAATCATATAATACTAAACTTCCATAGAAAAAGTGATAATGTATTACTTAATGAAAGAAGAGAGTCAGCCATTTTCCTTCAAAAATAGAATATCCGAGTATAATGAAATCGGATATGCACGTACCTTACGACAGAATAAACAAATGATTAACTTTTAAAGGACAACGACAGACAAGATGGAATTACAGCACGTATCAATGGAACATCCAAATGGTGAATACAAAATTCCAAAATATATTGTATATTATTTCCATGCAAATGGAGTTACTTCGATTCCCATGTAGTGAACCAATTTCTTGCTGACGGATTCGTGAGAAGTGTGAACTGGTGTCAACATTTTGGATAGGATGTGGTATTGGACTAAAGGAAGCAGATTGGACAGTCGAAGAATCGTCCAAAATTTATTCCAGGGTGATGTTACCATTTGATGATATTAGGAGAAATCCGTAAACTATGACCGTACAAGGCACTGAGAAAGTAGCGGTCAACTAACAGCAACAAAAGAACGCGATGACATAGTAATCGTCCGATAGCCACTCACAGTTTGGATGTTTCTTTATCAACGATCCAAGTGATAAGCAAAAGACCGATGAATTCAAAGGCTACTAAAGGGTGATTCACGAGCTGGTACATATTATCATGAAGACTGCGCATACTGCATTTTACTGCTGCATACTACTGGTACGCTTGCAGTAAAACTGGGCGTTTTCGACTTGGAACATCACTAACAAGAATAAAATCATTTCTTAGTGATAAATCTTGTTTCGAACTGAGCTCCGATGATCAACGAAGACATATTTGGTTACGTCCAAGACAAGTGTGGAATATTCACCTGACTGTAACCTATCACATAACTTTAAAACCAGTAATGAAAAGGGGCATCATTTCATTTGATTGACTGTCAAATGAAATGATACCCCTTGAATGAAATGAGTCCCCAAGTTGTCATCATTGATGCACTAATAGTTTGACGGTGCATCAAACGAGACTCTTAAGCGAAGTTCTACGGATAGAGAAATAAGGAGAGAAAGAGAGAGGGAGGTTGAGAAAAAGAGATCGAGAGAAAGATAGAATGAAGAACACAGAGAGAGAGGGGGCGAGAAGAATAGAGAGAGACAAAGAGAGAGTGAAGATAACACAGAGACGGGTACGGAGAGGATGAGAAAGTAGATTAAAGAACAGAGAGAGGGTGGGTGAGAGAAGAAAGAGAGAGAGATTTTTCTTGAGGACTCACACACGAAATATATGTTCAGGTGAAGGATGGGGGAATTCCCTGAATTTCTTTAAAATGAGAATACCAGGAATTACAATGCAAAGAGAATAATGAATTCTTTTCTGTAAAATATATTCGAGTATATTACAAACACACGTATCTATTGTTTTATTGCCTTTACTAAAGCAAAATTTAAAATCAGTGCGAGGAATAGTGGTGGCCTACCTCCTAATCTTAGACCATCATCATATGATGAACCTGTCTTTTAAATTCCATCCACTCACCTAACTTTTAGGAAACTTCAGCTATAAAAGTGAGAATTCCTAGAGTTTTAACGTGCATCAGCTTTATTGCACTCCTTAAATCGTTTTTTAATACTGGTATGTGATATTGGAAACAATTTTACATCAAAAGGTAATGCACAGTATACAGAAATATTAGGTTTTTTACGAAATTGATGCTAAGTCATTCCGGGATTGAAATATAATTTTAGGCCACAATAAATGTTTTTTGAAAGAATATCTGGAAATCTGAACTTAAAAAATTTTGTAAGCTTTCTGTGTACGTCAAAAGTTGTTACCATACTTATAAAACTATTGAGGTGTTCAATTCTTATGAAAATTACAGGCATTTTTTTAAATACCTTATTTTTCATTACTTTCAAATAATTACTTATTTCTGGATTATAAAAATTTTATATGTTTTGGGAAGTTAGCTGATGCTCAACTTATTTACACTGATAGGGAAAAAAAGATGTTTTTATTATTTTTACCTTTGGTGTATTAGAAATAATCAATATTAACCACAAATCCTAGCTGTAAATGAGAATTCATACATGTGACAACAATGAATTATGTCATTTAACAATAAATAATACGTTCTAATGAATATTCAAAGAAACTGAAATGTATAGTAATGCATTTTATATCTTTACCTTAATGTGTGCATTTCACGAATAATATACAAATACAGTCGGACCCTTATTTAACAAAACCCTGTGTAACGAGTTTCGCGATTAAATAATTTTTTCTTTTTCCCTATTAAAATAGAGGCAAAACCCCCTATTTAACGAATAATGAACCTCGAATTAACGAATTATTTCAATAAGCAAAAAAAGTTTTTTATTAGTTTAGATAAGAAAAGTTTGGATTTCTTTTCAAATGACATCCTTTTTGCACGAAACAGAAATGACTTTTCTTCTGAGTTACAAATTTTGGCAGCTTTTGACAAACCATTATTTTGGATTTTAACAGGTGTAGATGTGTCATAAGTAAAACCTACCGCGTGAGTTTTGAATAGGACAGGGAATTCCTTCATTTGATCCCACTCCACAACGCATTTGATCTCTTAAGAGATTTTTCCATTCGTGAAGTTTATTATACGTGCAGTTCAGTTGAAAATTTGTTATGCATGGCAGATTGTCGATAACAAATGCGTAGCGATTCTTATGCAGAAATGTTTTATGAAACTCCTCAAAACTGTTACATTTTATATTACTTTACATTGTTTGGAAACTATGAAAACATACATCATGCAGAGGGATGTAAAGGACACATATTTTCTTCTCTACATGAGGTCAAAAAACAAAAAGATTGTCAAACTCATTATTTTAAAATTTCAATTAACTGGTGCATAATAATGCTCTAATAGTATTTTTAGATGCTGAAAAAAAGTGTTTAATTTCTCTCTCTGGATATTTGCAGTGTAAATGATGATTATAGAATTTCAAAAAGTAAGTGCAAAAAAATTAAATTTTTTTAGAACCAGATATTACTAATAACCCCGATTTTATGAATAAAATATTCGTTCCCGATGAATTCATTAAATCGGGGTCTGACTGTAAATAAATGTTATTAACCATTCTGTAAATTTCTTTCTACATTTATTTAATATACAGAAGAAATGTTGCTAGAATTTAAATATTTAAATCATTTTTTCCGGTAGATACTTGTGTTTGTAAGAAGTTCAAATGCTAGATACTCGTCAGAGAGAGAAAATGTGTATATGTTTAACAAATTAAAACAAAAATACTATCTTTCTTAAATAATATTTACAGTATTCTTGAGAGAAACAACCAGTAGTTACTTAAAATTCATTAAATAGTAGCAAAAGAACATTTATCTTAAATTCCTCAAGGGGGTGGCATATTTATTCTCTAGAAATATCCAAACATCCATTATTCAAGTTCACCATTTTCCCATTTATCATTTATGAAACAGCACAATGAAAGAAATCCCTCTGCCTCTAAAGTTAAGCTTACCAGTAACAAACATCCTATGTTAACTGCCATTACATCAACTAAGTACTTAACTTCCGGTTTTAACAAGTTATATCTACTTTAGAGACATAATTTAAAAAGAGTTTTACAGGATTAGAATCTGGCGTAAATAATTATCATCTAGGGAATTTCCCAACTACTTTTCGCTTATCCTGGATTTAAATTGTTTTAAAGATCGCGTCTCCTCACATAATTCAGGCTTTAAAACAACGGATCTATCTTCATCGTTGGATGGTTAAAATATTTAAAACTGAACACTTCTTAATGGGAACTGAGAGTTTTTTCCCTAATGACTAGATACACGTAATTGGGAAATATGCAAAGGTATTACTTGAGTTATTCTTAAAGCAAGATCAAACTTAATTATAATCCTACATTTGGATAAAATGTAATGTTGTTTTTATTAAAGCGAGTATGATAATAGAAAAATGAAAGATAAATTTGTACTGGGTTATTATCTCGAGATTTAAATTAGTTTTAAAAGAAAAATAAAGATAATTTTTAACTTCCATTTAGGTAATAACTGTACATAACTGTACCATTTAACTGTACATAATTCTCTACAGAGCCCCCCGAGTGGAAACAAAATTTAAACCATCAGATTCATGTTTATATTGAACTGGCTTAAAATTTTCTGCATTGCATAAATTGAAAAACATATAAGAACATTGTTTTAATATTCAAAATCAAATTTGACTTGTTTTTAACTAACATGGTTTAATTAGGATGTTGATAGAGAATAGATATAAAACTTATTTGTAACTAACTTAATTTTTAGCAAAAATCAAGTAGCAAAGACAACTCTTAAATTAACTATTATTAGCCCTTAACTATTCTATCTTCCCCGCCTTACTACATGAAGATTTTGTGAGTGAATGAATATTAACGCCGCACTGTTCAGCTACTCGAGGGCTTTTGGCAACGGATCTCATAATTTTGAACTATGGTCAAGTGAGGACGACACCTCAGAAGGCACCCCCTCCCCTAACTTTTACCCCACTCAAACGAGAGGACGTTTGAGCCTCGATATATATTACCTGCAACGCCTTTCTACACGATAGGTCTTCAGCGGTGATTGGCTCGAACTCATGACACACCGTGAAGATTTTCTGCAGTTCTAATGAATAACCTTATAAAATTTTACACACACGCAAGCAAACACCAGCCCATATGTATATATCATAGCTGCCATCAGCCTTAAAGTATGCTCCAAGTTCTGTGTCATCCCTTAGAAATTAGGGTAATCTAAAGCTATTAAAATTTCCTACTTTCGTATACTTTAGATAACTGTAGGATGTGCATATAATATAAATTATATATTTCGACATTTCCTTTCCGTGCGCAGTCGATATTGATGTAACACCTGAAGAGTTGTAACTTGCATTTATTGACTTGAAGTCTGATCACAATGTCAAGAAAATGTTTAATGCTATGGCATTAATTAATTTTTACACATCTTTGTTTAAATGGATATTTCTATGTTTGAAGAAATTTACTGTAATAATATATATTTTTATATCCTATTCTAGGATTCATATAATTTCGAATTTCTGCTTAGTTATAGAATTGTGTGATTTATTTATATATATTTAACGATATATATATACTGAAATGCCACTGAATTAGGGATACCACCTAACTAGTAACGAGTTAGACCTTCTCTGACCTAGATAATGGCTGTCGCACGATGAGCCATAGGTTCAACAAGTTTCTGTAAACGTTGTTCCCCGGGAATGACTTACCAAATAATGACTAAAGCAGTCCATAATTCAATACGGTTCATTGGTGTTGTATGAAGGTCTTTCACACCTTGTTCTAAAACATCCTGAAGATGATTAATAGGATATATGTTTGAGCTACTAGGTTGCCAATTTACGACAAAAAAGTCAGAGGAATGCTCATCCATCCAGCCAGTATCCAACTGGGGCTTGTGAGAGGTACAGTTGTTTTGCTGGAAGAACTCCGTTACCGTGCAGAAAAGAGAACAGCATAAACGGCTGGCCCAGACTATGATTGAGCCACCATGCCCTTGTACAGTTCCAACCTGGCATGCAAGATCCATGGCTTAAAGAGCCTGACGCTATATCCTCACCCTCCCATGTACGTTAAGTAGTCGGAATCGAGACTCATCACTCCATGCTACCGTTTCCAGTCCTCTACACTCTAGTCGCTGTACTCTCTTGCCCAGGCAAGACGTGCAGCCCACTAGCGAGCATTGAGCAATGGCACTTTCGTAGGTCGACGGCTCCCAAAATCCATACGGTGAAGCGAGCGTTGCACAGTCCGTTTACTAACCGTACGACTGGCCCCGTCATTCAACTGGGTAGTAACTTGAGCTAATGTTTGGCTTTGTTTGAACCGTACAATACGCCTGAACAGTCTCTCACCACGAAATGTCAAGGCTAATTGTCCTTTGTAGTTTACCCGATCGTTAGTGTTTTCTCCCCCATCTCTGTATTCTTTGTATACTCTTGACGCTGTCGACCTTGAAAATCTTAGCTGTCTGATGATTTCGGAAATTAAATTGCCCATGCATCACGCACCTACGAACCAACGATTTGTCACAATCGAATGCGTCTAAATCAGGCAGTTTACACATACTGGCAATTCCAACAACTAATTCAGGACAACCTTAGTACGCGCTTTATATGTAGCTTTCACAGTGCCCTCTCTCACTTGCGCATAAATGATGCGCAGCGCTACACAATTTGCAAAGCCCTTACTATGCCTAATTCAGTGGCACTTCAGTATTAATATATAAATATATATATGAGTTAATATTTTTGTTTTCTTTCCTGAAGATCAACAAGAGTAAATATAGGCACAAGCTGGCTAACATTTACTTGTAAGCTGTAAGGCCAATTTCAACAAGCAATCTCACTCTAGGTTTAAAATTAATTGTAGAAAAATGTAATAAGGTACGTTATAGTCTCATTAAACAGTTACTAAAATTAAATGTGCTTGCAGCTATAGATATTCACAATAAAATTTTATGACAGCTACTATATTTTAGTCAGTTTATATTTATTGATTTTTACATGGTACAATTATATTTTTTTCTGAAATGCAAAGTTAACTAATAAATGAAAATATTTTTAAAAGGCGCGGCCCTCCAGTATCCTTTGCTTCCACAATATGACCTTTGAGCCAAAACAACTATTCACCCGTTATTAAGGAATCTTCATTGTAACATATGTTATATTTAACACATACTATTGAAAAAACAGAGAAAAGAATTTATATTAAAATCAATAACGTGTCTACAGATTGCTGACTCTAAGGCAATTTGCGTTATGAACGAGAACATTATCCACCTAAAACAAGGGGCAAATATTTGGGAATAATATCTATATTATTGAATAAAATTGATTTTGGTGTATATTAAAGTAAGTATCGCGGCTGTTATTTAGTGCTTCGAATGATAATTCTTCCCAAAAATGCCAATAAAGTTCACCCCACATCTTTGAAGATCCAACTTCATCCTTTACAGTTGGAACCAAGTTGTCAAGATAGAAATGATTCTGCTAGACGTAGCTGTACCTAAGCTTCTTTTGTAGAAGGAAACAAAATAAAAGACGATTCTTAAAAAGAAGTTACTTCACTCATCAAGTATCAATAACGAGATGCGTACATTTTGCGATATAACCATTAAAATGCAATGGGAGAAGCTCCCGACAAACCGTTCTGATTAAAATGAGATATTTTCGACATGTTTAAACCTACTGTTTACTCGGGTAAAGTTTGCGTTTTTGAAAAATAATTCGTATCCATGTTTCTGATTCTTTTCTGATAACATTCCTTCTAATGAAGAGTTTCGAATATCACAGAAGTAATGCATTTCTTTTTATGCTTTTGACATTTTTAGACGCATCACATTTTTTTCTTGACACCTCCACAATTACGGATGTGTGTTATTTATACCCCAAATTTCTTACTCTCAATCATAAATAATAATGCTTTCTGCAGATTATACTGATATAAGATTGTAAAATAACATTGTAAAGCTGATAACATTATACACAGTATATGTAAGTGCACCACTCACACTTATAATAAGTACAAGGTAGCCATAATTAAACTGCAAGTGTTCAAGGGGTGCTGGAGAGAAAACTACTTGGAATATTCCAGTGAAATTTGGTATCTACACGTTTCAGAACATGCGCAAGTCAAATATGCAGAGAAAAAAATCGCCATTTTCACCCGACAGATGGTGCTGTTCCGTGTTTCAATGCTTATTGACGGCATATATGCCAATTTTAAGCCCATCGAACAGTATAAAAACAAGACTACATTGAATAATGGTCAATCATGACCCACGTTCACCGGACCTTAATCCTTGCAGTTTTTCTCTGTGGGGACATCTGAAAGATATGGTTTATTGAAACGCATAACGAGACACGTGAGGTGTGTTACAACAGAGATTTCAAATGCGACGGTGGTCCATGCTGTTTTACGTTTTCAGCATATGATTGCATCTGGTGGTTCGCATATTGAGCACATCATGTGATAATTTCAATGAATATATAATGGTTTAATTGTTTTCCAAAGCATCTTTATGGATTGTTCAATTTGTGATCTTAATTTTTCGTTAAATTTTGATTACACGATAGTGTAAAAATTTAATTACTGAAGCGAATTGTATGGAATTTTGATAAACTGTAACTGATGTTTTGTATTGTTTATATGCCTCTTAGAATATTATTATGCTCTGCCTATCGGTTTTGGAAGTTATATATGCCCCCAGTGAGCGTTGAAATACGGTACAGCGCCATCTATTGGGTGAAAATGGCGATTTTTTTTCTTTGCATATTTGACGTGCTCATGTTCCGAAACGTGTAGATACAAAATTTCACTGGAATATACCCAGTGGTTTTCTCTCCACCACCCCTTGAACAGTTGCAGTTTAGTTATTGCCACCCTGTAGATAGACTTATAGTATACAACTTAGACAAACTTATAAAATTAAGTCTACATCTTATATTTTATAAGATATACACTTATAGTTTGCATTTCATAGTCACGTTGCAATAATGCATTATTCTTATTTTAAACATGTTTTGCGTCAAATAAATGTATTTCTTACCACTTATTGCCCCTTTCCATTCCACTCGAATCGCACCCCTACCCCGAATTACTACGAATAAATGTAATTTGCGATCCCTTGTTGTATGGCGAATTGCCCTCCTCATGCTTCCTACTATCGTTCCCCTGGATTTGTCGGTCGAATACCCGAATACCCTGTATACCTAACTCGCCGAAACCTAAATTATGCTGCCTAAATTGCATTAAAAGTTTCTGTGATGTCTAGAGGGCCATGGAAGGTATCAAATGCTAATTTAATCATGTTTATTAACATCACACACAAAATGCATTCAGAAATACACACATTAATAAATTTCATGTTATATATAATCAAAGAAAAAATGTATTTTTTAAATTCCAACGAATACTTATTTAGACAACCTAGTCTGGTCAAAAGCTACTATTTTGTTTCAAGCTCGACTCCTTTTTCTACCTTATCAAAGCTCAAAAATGCTCTTTACTTAAGTTCTTAGATATGTTTGGAGAAAGGGTTGGAAGTTGTGGCATACATTTTGATTGTTTTATCAAACCCATTATGTACTTATGTGTTACTAATATCATCATAAATATTTTTGAATTATTTTAATAGTTTACAACAGAAGTATGATAAACCGTTATGGAAAAAAATTTTATAATTTATTTCCATTCAATATACTAATTTTTTACGATTTAACTTTGTGTGTATATGTTAATTTTAAATATATGTATGTTGCTAAAAGAGTCAATAAATGAGAAATTTCGTCAGAGAGATGTCTACTGACATTCACTATACTGCCAAAAAGGTGCACAGGAAAAGAAATTGTTAAAACTTCTCAAGTCAAAATGCGACAAAAAACATTTCTGAAGATTTTTGGGGGGGGGGGGGAGGCTCTTATCAACCATTTGAAATTTGCAAGTTTGTGTTAAAGACAAAATTATATTATACAAGACAATTTTTCTAATTATTTCGAACAAATTAAACTAAAAAAAATTTGGAAAACTAACAACTTGTTTTCAAAATTACTGTTATAACATTTTTCACTCCTGAAATCTTAAAAAAAATTATTTAAGTTTGTTTGAAGTACCATGTTCTTTTTGAAGTAATTGAGGATAATGCAATGATTCTCCTCCTTCCTTGGCAAACATTATTAGAAACTTCTTTAACAGGATATGGAAACTTTGATCAAATATCTTGCAAAAGAATACTTCTTGGAAATACTTCGTAAGTGCTTCAGATAAATGTTTTTTTCCTTTGAATTTGTATCGAGTATGTACTTATTTAAGATGATAGAGTGAATTAGAATTCCAATTTATCAGTATACTCCTTGAAGATAAATTTGTGTCTAATATCAAAGTTTTAGTGAAAAAAAAGAAATACATAAATATTAAAAACGAAGAAAGAGATAACTGGAATAGAAATCGGTATAAAATTTTAAACTCGTCTATTTTTAAAGACTTATAAACAGTAATCTGTTTTAGAGCAGAGTTTAGCATTCTAATTAATTTAGTAAAAAAATTAAAAATCTTTTAATGGATTTTAATTTTAATAATGTTTTTGTATATGTTTTTTTCCCGCAATTTCTACCTTTTATGTGGAGAACTAATGAAATAAACACATCTCAGTAAAAATTTATCTCAAATTAAATTTTCAATAATCTAAGAAGTCGACTAATAATACTTTTTAAAGAAGAGATAAGGTTTCAGGTTTTTTATCTTTTAAATGTCATTCATTTTTCAAAATCGCAATTAATTTATTCATTAAGAGCTTATTTCATCTTTAAAATTTAAGAAAGATTGAGTATTTCAGAAATTAAAGAATTCACTTTAGTATTCATTATTACCGAACAAAATATTGAAAGCTTCAGTGTTATCAAAGTTCTCAATATATCAAAACATGAAATATTTATAATCATGAAAAATTTGCTTTTATTTATAAAACCAAAATATCAAAAAGAATATCGTTAGAAAATTTTTGAACTCTTTATTGAAAAGTTTAGAAAAGATTTTAAGAAAATTAAAATACCATTTCTGTGCATTTACATGCAAATAATTTAAGGAAAAGTATTCCTATTTTTGCAAACGAAAAATTATGCAGGTGTTTTAACAAACTGTTGAGCCAACATCAAAACACTTATTTCTCATTAATTTGATAATCTTTTAGTGTGTAAATATTTTCAGAGGAAGTTTTATTTTATTTTCCCGTATTAAATGTACATGGATAGCCATTAAAATTGCAACACCTTGATGCTAAAAACAAATTCGCATAAAAAAAGATGCTGGGATATGTAAATGATTAGCATTTAAACGCAATCAAACGAAGCTGGTTAGAAAAGAGGCATTTCAAACTCTGTACAATGCATTTTTTATTCAGAAATTGTATTTAAATATTTGTTGTTTGTGAGAAGAACATGTTAAGCCGCATATAAATAGAAGAAATAGCCCATTTCGGAATTCAAAAGCGCCAGGATCGTAACAGTCTGCAATACGATATATCAATGAATTCAGGGGGGTAAGTGTCATGCAGGTTCTTAAAAGCCTACTACCACGACAAACGAAAAGACTGGCTCACCAGGTCGGCATTGCAGGATCGTACAGCCACGACATGGATCTTAAGCAAGGAAATGGGCTTGTAGGCTACACCACTAGTATTCACTCGGAGAATGTAACCATGTTTATAGAGGAAAACGAACTGTTAGCACGGTGACCATTATTACAGCTTCCCTTGACACTACAGCATAGAGACACTTGGTTCCAATCTGTGTGGTGCACCCAATGTCAAAACTAGATACAGCAGTGGGACCCTGTCACCTTTTTAGATGAATCCTGGGCAGTATCATAATGGTCATATCTATTTCCTTAGGCCACGTGGAAAATACAAGTGGCCTGCTCGCATTTGATATGCCCTGCATCTTAAGTGATGGTATCAGCAGCCACGGAGTATAATAGGACATAAAGGTTCTTCAGATCCTTCACCTATCGAAAACATCTAGTTATGAATTGCTTGGAGACTGGTACTCTCTATCTATTTTATTATGGATGGAGCGAGACATATACTTTAAGCAGCATGAAATAACTTGAAATTGACATGAAATGATGGCCGTACATGTCATCCAAGCCTATCGACTCGATACCTAATTGGGGTAGAACCATTTTAGATGCTAAAGGTGGGAACTATATGTACTAACATCGGATCTTGAATACACCCCCAAACCCTCAAATTTGTGTGATAATGTTTTCTTTCTACTTTCTGAATACATACAATAAATAGAGTTTTGCTATTAGCTTTCCTTCTTGATGTTGTAATATTAAGAACCATTATGTATTTGATTATAGCTTGATTACATATGAGGAATATAACTAAATTATTTAAACATTTTTTTTAATAAATAATTCAAATATTATTAATATTCATCGTTTAAAAAGACCCGTTTGCTAGAGGCGCTGATGCATTCTGTGACTGTTGCTTATCCCATTGGTTTGGGAAAGCCTACATCAGATCAAAAAGACTTCGTCACACCAAGTAGTTTGAAAATCCTCTCCTGATCAGCCTTAAAATAACTTCAGGAGAGAAGATGAGAAGGGTGGCAGGGAGGGATCAGGAGCCCGGAGGAAAATCATTTCACCCTTCTGGGGCTTCAAATGTTTACTTCTAAACAAGGAGAGGCCTGAGGTACAAAAGAGATAGCCCTGGACGACTAGCAACATACCAGTTATGATATGGCTGGATGCGTTACGTGGAGAGTAATTATTTTTATGAGTGGATTAAATTTCCAAAGGGGTTAGATCTGCCTAATTTGTGATCGGAAGATGGCAACCCTTTCTTCTAAGTGTATCTGCAGTCTCGTTATCGTACACTTTATCGGGGGAAAGGATCCACTGGAGGCATACTAATTTGCTACGATCAAGTGCAGAGATAAGTATTGATCACACATCTGATGCACTATAAATGAGTTGAGGTTCAAAACCCTCTAGTTGGCAAGACGGGGAATATTGGAGAAGGCGATACCAGCCCCATTGTCCACCTGACCAAGGATACAAATTACGAAGTCTATCACTAATAGCCCTCATGTTTCTTCAGAGGGTGACGTTACTTAAAACCATTCAATGAATCGTTCTATTTGTTTAACTTAAACAATTTTAAGCTGTTCAGGTAACATTCGTTAACTTAGTTTTCCAAGTCCTGGAACTATTAATAACACTATTTTAAACAGAGATAGCCCAAACTTGCAAAATTTAAATAAATCTCTTTTGTATAGTTAAATACACAAAAATGTAAAAATATAATAAAGAATCATACCATAAGATATACTAAAAATAAAGTCCGGAGTATTTTTTTACCTAAAAAATGTACATTTTTAAACGTGAGCATTTATAATACATGCACATTTCTGAATAAAAACAAATACTTTTTCTGAAGTTTTTCTAATCTACTTCAGTTTATTTCTATTTCCTTTAGGGTGTTTACCTTTATTTTTTAAGATTAAAATAAGCCTAAAAAATAATTAATTTGAAATTTTTTGTTACATTTGCTACAATTTACCTGTATGCAAATTCTCTCTCTCTCTCTTGAAGCACTCTAATCAAAAAGACATTTTTTTTATAAAAAAGTATCGATTTTAGAAATTAAAATATAAAAGTAAGTTGGTACTGAGTGGAAAAAAAAGGTTTATCGTCAGGAAATGCCTATTTTTGTGAAAGTTTTGCTTATATAATCTTTTTGGTAATGAAGTTGTTTCTATTGAATTTTTCTGATTTGAACCATTCAAATTGAGTACATAGGCCTGGGCAAGATCATTCAAAGAGTTCTCAAAGCAATTTTTATATATATATATATATATATATATATATAATTTAATATATTACATAAATAAATGCATTTTAATTCTGTATATCTAAATTACTTTTTGTTTAATTATCAACCTATATACTTTTATAAAAGCATCTACCTATATAAATGCTACGCAAATTTTTGTTCTTCGAAATAATAATAATTTAACCATACATGGACGAAAATTTAGAAATTCCGTTATTCCTTACAACATTATTCCATAAATTTTTGAAAACGTGTACTTCGTCATAAATGCGATGATCGTTCTTATAATTTATGATTTAATTTCCAAATCCACAGTAATAACTAAACAGAAATCTGTTTATATGTGATTTAGCTGTGAAAATTCCAATAACATTTCTCAAAATTCTCATATATATATATATATATATATATATATACTTACATCTTTCATATTTTAATATTTTACACGACCATTCAACAACTAACATACCAAAAACCAATATCTAAAATCTGTTTTGGAAATATCGTAACGGGGGCATATTGCGTTCTATGTAACATTGATCTATACTGCTTGACAATTGCTGAGGATAAAACACAGTTTTTAGACTTTTATCAGAGGAATAAAGGGATACTTTAGTATACATTTAATAAAGGCATTGTATATTACATGTAAAGTGAAATGTGTGTTGAAGATTTCACAGCACGGAAAAGCTTGATGAATAAGATTTTCTGCTTCAAGCAATTCCATGAGCCACAAAAAATGTTCCATCTAGCTTTCTAGATCACAAAAAAATGTTATGTTCTTTCATTTTGTTTTTCCTTTTTGATGACAGATAAGTCACCCTGTGTGATCTCTTCGGACTCTAATGCACATTTGTCATCTGTTATGTATGTTCTTAATAAATTGTTCGGGAGAGCTAAGGGAAATAGTATCATTCCCCTCTCAAAACGATTTTGAGATCGGGGTGGAGAAGATGATTCCTTCATGAAACACGTCAAAAGATAGCATTCTAAGCATGTTCATTTTCGTTTGAGTTTAGTGAATAAGTAGGCTATTCAGCTCACACAGAATATCTTCATTTTATTGAGTCTCTGAGCTTTCTCAGTCCTGCTTTTGCATACATTGCAATCCATAAAACTAAAAGTGTATATCTATTTACATCCCGAAAACAAACATGACCCAGGACAATTTTTAATAAAATACCGCTATAATATGACGGTATTTTAAGACGTGTAGTTTATTTTTACCTTTATGCGCATTGAGTTTGCTCGTGCCATTATTCTTAGATCAAACCAACAACTTTCCTTAACTTTCTATTATTGGTTACGGATTCCCCTTTCCACAGTGGCTGTGTTCATATTCACTCTACTATGGAGAGGGAGATGCTGTTCAGAATCTGCTCTTCTAAGACATGACTCTGGACAATTTATGATTCTTAAGTGTATGTTGTTCCTGCCAACGTACACTTTCCTGATAATGGCATTATTATGGAAGAATGGATTTAACAAGAATACACGTAGATTCAATCTTGTTTCCTTCAACCACTGAAAAAATGTTCAGGTAGACACACGACATACAGGTTGCAAGTTCTGAATCTATTTTGATCGGTGTGAGTTGTCAGCTCCGTTCTACCATTAGAGATAGCAGGTTTATGTAGACTGTTTCTTTCCGTAATTAGAGATAGCAAAATTAAAAATACCTGCTCCTGATATATGACATCCTCTCAAACATCAATATATACTTTTGGACACACATTCATACAACTACCTCAATGAGACTTTGTCTAAGTTAGAGTTTCTCAAATGCTCACTTAAAAGTTCCCCTGGAGTCAATTTCCACTGGGTAATTTCAGCACAGCATGGAATTCAGGCGAATGGATTTCAATAATCTAAATTACTATGTTTCTGTAGAAACTTAACTGTTTTAAATTTCCACTGAATAAATAGATCGTATTCACAGCCATTCACACAGCCAGTAATAGGCACAACTTTTTTACTTCTTTTTTATTCTGATAGTTTAGGTTTCGTAAACACTTTTTTGCATAAATAAATTGTTTTTTTGTCAATTATGAAGTAGTCTACACTTACACACTTCAGTTTTAGAGAATTATAATACTGTTTTGTACTCATTTTATCATGTTCATTTATTTCAATTCTGTCGTAAGTATATTCTTTGTGCATTAATCCAATAATAACATGACATTTTTCAAATATTCCTTGGGGAAATCTTTTACTGAATTATTTTTGAACTTTATTCAGTACTTATTTTTAAATTTCATTTACTACACTTGTTCATTTGTAGGATATTTACATTAATCTTTTAGGTAGCAAAGTAGAAAGGTTGGTATCACCAGATTAATTTAACCCTGCATAATGTGTGTTTATCTTCAGCCTAGAATTAAGTTTCCACTTTCTTCATTTTTGGTTCTATTTGTGTGTGTGAGTGAGTGAAAGAGAGATAAGGTTCTTCTCTTTCCTTCGCATTTTCTTTTCGCTGTTTTCATGAACCTGTTAACACACACAATTTTCTCTCTCTGTCTCTCTATATATAAATAGATCACGCATACAAAGAGACGTATATATTTGTGTATATGCGCATATATGTGTGTTTACGTATTTTATGTATATGTGTGTGTTTATTTTATGTATATGTGTGTGTTCATTTTATGTATATGGGTGTGTTTATTTTATGTATATATATGTGTGTGTATTTTATGTATATATATATGTGTGTATTTTATGTATATGGGTGTGTTTATTTTATGTATACATGTGTGTTTATTTTATGTATATATATGTGTGTGTGAGTATTTTATGTATATATATGTCATCATATATATTATATATATATATGTCACCATATTATATACATTTAATCAATACTCTCATATTAAATTGCCATAAAACTAACAAAGCAAAGCAATAAATAGAAATATAACAGGAAAATCTGGGTCAAAAATAAAATAACCCCAGTAGTAAAATAGCAAAATCTTCGGCTTAAGAATTAAGATTGTAGGGTTATACATAGCTTTATGAACAGCCAACTATCCCCTGTATTTTCTTATATCATATTCTGCAAAAAAGAGAAAGTAGAATAAAAATATGATATTTATAATATAGTTAAATGCATTGACATCCAAATGCAAGAGAAGTTTCAGTCTACACAAATAAAAAGCAAGTACTTAGGATGTAAGTCGTAATTTATAAGTCTCTAGTCATTACAATGAAATTTCTTCTAACAGGAACAAGTCAGCAAAAAATTCTACAATAACAGAGATTCAAAAATTACATCAGTTGGTGCAACATAAATCTGTACTAACAATTTCCTGCATAACAAACGAAGCTCGCTGTTTCATGCTGCCATATGTTTTACTCCAATGTATCTTCCCTTAAAATATGCTGGGGGAAGAATGTAACAAAAGAAATACTTTCGTTACAAACACTATACACCAACAAAAAAAAATACCTTAATCACATTATTAGTTAAAATGAATCAAATCCTTAACAAAAAGGAATAATTTTACGTGCCGTTAAATATTTATAACAAAGTGAGGGGAAGTAAAAAATAAATTAATATTAGACTGTAATCCTGTGATTCTCAACCGCTGTGTCTCGGCACATTTGTGCCACCAAATTCTTTAAAAGTACCTCCAATTTTTTTTTTTAAATTATTAATTACACCCTGTGAAAAAAAAATCTGAAACCAAATCATTTGGCCATTTTATAGAAATAAACAAATCGCAAGATTGTTATTGACCATTTGACAACACTTGAGGAGCGTTATATTCATTACTTCCCAAAATTCGATACAAAAATGCTTTTATAGTGAATCGAACTAAAAGGTAAAAAAATAATTCTTAATACAAGAATAAATTGATTAACGAGGAAATTAATGTCATTGTGGTAAGAGCATGGGGTGCTCTATATCAATTGTTATAATTTCTCACTTCTATACCGAAAAATGAGTTAGTGTAAAAATGTAGTACAAAGCACCTCACGCTTTTACCACAATGACATTAATTTCCTCGTTAATCAATTTATTCTTGTATTAAGAATTATTTTTTTACCTTTTAGTTCGATTCACTATAAAAGCGTGTTTTTTTAGTTTTTTTCAAACTATAATTTTTTTTTTAATTTTCTAGTTCGATCTACAATAAAAGTGTATCTTTTTAGATTTTTAAACTATCATTTATTCATTGTTGAATTTATCCTTTTGATATTTGAAGACGAAATGACATGGCTGCTGGAATTAGTCTTGCTCTTCAATGGATATTAATCAACGGGCCTGAAGGGCATTTATTCTCTTCGTTCACAGGGCCCATTTTCGTCAACAATACGCGCTTGGATGAATCCCGTATCGTTATATTTCAAAGATTCCGTCTCTATGTATACAGATCAAACTAATATAAGTGTGTTAAAAATAAAAAGTTCGAATTATTAAAAAAATTTTAATGTAACATGTTTTTATATAACGGACTAAAAAGCATAAAATTCCTCCTTTTCGTTCTTTTTTTTCCCTTCTTTTTTTCCATTTTCATGCATTGTCTTCCACTTCTGAGCTATGGTCCAAATTTTAAGTCTCTAACTCATCAGGAAGTCAGTTTAAAATCAATTACAAAATTCTACCCGGACAGACAAACAAGAAGGCGAATTAATAAAAACATCGTAACATAAAGTGTCAATCGTATTATCACTTTTAAACGTATTGCTTTATAAAAACAAAAAAATATTTAACAGAACAGAATTTTTTTCCCCCACATGCGCGAGTCTTTTTTTTTTATTCCTATTTTTAGAAAAACTAGACAATTGTGTGTGTGTTTATATTATGGTAAGAATTGGTGCTAACCCACTCTCCCCTTTCTCACATAAAGAACGAACACTTTTTTTGTTTTCAATTTTAGAGTTATACCTTAGTCTTTTAATTGCCAGATCTGGAATTAGTTGCCAAATCTGGAAATGGTATATGGAATTAGTCGCCTAATCTAGAAAACCTTATTACTGAGGATCCTAATCAGGACAATGGAACAAAATTATGAAATTTTTGTATTGTCATCGGTTCTTGACAAGAGTACAAAATTTCGAATTAATTTGACCTTTTAAAATGGGTGAAAATCGAGTTCCAAGGTTTCGTTACATGCAAGCGAAACTTATAAAAACATGTTAATAAGTTGTGATTGGTTTTGTAATCCATTCGTAGTAATGAATATATATGAATTAACTTTGAACGAAGAGAAAAAAACTAATTTCACTCTGTAATAATCAAGATTTAATCTCAAAACATTCGGAAGAGTTAATTAACTTATTTTGGATTAGTCCAAAATAGCCCAAAAAAAAGCTTTAAAAATATTGTTGCAATGTTTTACATCTTACTTGAGTGAATTCAGATTTTCAGTATAAACAAATATAAAAATGATACAAGAATCGAGGCACTTTAGTATAGAGGATGAATTTAGAATGGCATTATCACTTTTTCAGTCAAATATAAACGAAATTATCAAAAATCATCAAGCTTAAATTTCGCCTTCAATATATTCTTACAATTATTTTGTAATAAAACTACTCAATAAATTTTTTACTATCTTTGTTATACGTATTAATTTATTTAAAATTGAAAATTATTATATCATAAACTATTGTGCATGGTGTACAGATATTATAGTTACGTAAGTTTTTCTCTTAAAGTACTTTTATTGTTTAAATATTTTTAAATTGTTTATAATATACTTGCCGTCAAACTTTGAAATTGTTAAAAGCGTGCCGCAACAACCACGAAAAATAAAAAGGAAAATCAATTCCGTACTATTACTGTTAATATCGCTTCCATTAATTTTAAAATCAACAAATATTTAAATAGTAAATTTGCAAAAAAAATATATCTCCCATTAAAATATGTAAACGAATATTATTTTTTAAAAAATTCAATTCCTACTTAGGTCAACAAAGAAAAAATTTATTTTAACTACTTTTTATTAAATAATTACAGTTAATATAAATAGGTATATACATATGACAGAAACACAATATTATGTGGCAAAATAGAAAGCGATTTTCCTTGCAATTTTTCATTTTCTTTTCTATATATGGTGTTGGACTATTATTTTTGTGTTTCTTACTTTTATTTATTAATTAAATTTATAAATTCCAATAAAAAAGCAAGTGCAAAGAAATAACATTCTTAGAAATTAAGCCATACCAGGTGGGATTCAAAATCCGGAACTTTTTATTAGAAGATCAAAGCACTATCCATTGCGCTACAGGGAGACACAGCGAGTAATTTTCCTTTCTATATATGGTTAAACTGTTTAAAATTTACAAAACTGTTCCGTTAACTGTTTAAAATTTACAAAAAAATTAATCTGTTATCTACTCTAGTTTTTAAAAAAATCCTATTTAATTATAGAAATAGCCTTTAAATGCAAATTATTTTTAATATTTTATTAAGTTTTTTCTCATTTAATTTTATTATATAATAAATTATATTTTTATTAAATTCTAAAAGCATTTATGAAAATAATTTGTTATAGAGATCGCATTACGATTCATCGTGTGTGCAACTTTTATTTCTCTTTGAAGAGTCCAATCAGTGAGAGACGAATAGCGTGACGTCAGAAGCAGTTGAAGTGTTATTTTTTTAAAATTTGAAAACCCTAAGATTGCCAAGACAAAATGTAGGGCTTACTTAATAGTTTGTGATGAAAGTGGATTTTGGTTTTCATTCATATTAAACTAAAAAGTTACTTAATAAATACATAATCAAACTTCAAGAACAGAGTAAAGAAATGTGAACTGACGATGAACATCGTAATTTTCAAGAAAAATGGGAACTGCACTACTTTTATGCCCAAAGCAAGAATAAAATATTGTACCTGACATGTAAAAACTGTAATTCAGTTGCTAAGGAATACAATTTTAAAAGGCACTATGACACAAATCTAAAAACAAACTGTCGCAAATATGTTGCGAAACTTTGTGAAGAAGAGTTGTTGGAATTGAACTTAACTCTTAAAAAAGGAAAGAAAATGCATTCACTATATTTGTTCAGAGAGGAAGTAAGAGTGAGAACATTAACTTCGCACTGTTCAGCTACTCGAGGGTGTTTCGCGACGGATCATGGTTAAGTGACGAGGTCGGCACATGGACTGGCACCCCCTCTCCTAACTTTCACACCACACCAATTAACCTTGACATATTTAATGTCAGCTTCATTGGTACAAGGCTCAAACTCATATGACTCGAGTTCGTTACCTTGTGTGACTGCTAAGCTACCACAGCCATCTAAATTTGTTGAAGACAATACAACTGCATTAAATTAATTATATGTTATTACTTTTTTAATCGTAAGTACAGACGAAACCATTTACTAAAGAAGAACTAATTAGTGAATGCTTAATTAAAGCGGAGGAATTTCCATATTTACTCGAATCTTAGCCGCACTTTTTTTCCAATGTTAATGCTACTGAAAATCGGGCACGGCTTAGAATCGAAGGGAAAGAAATTTGTTGGATAGGGTATTTAGAGCAGTTACGGAGGTATGCATGTAATTAAAAGTTTATAATGCTGATAAAATAAATAATTATTCCTTTCTCATTAGTTCTTATTTTAAATTTATCTTAATTTCGTAAAATTTGATATCGATAAACCCTTTTATACTATTTTTTATTTTTCACAAAAATTTGTTCAGAATTTGGGGTTGCAGCTCAGAATCAATGGCGGCTTAGATTCGCAAAAAAAATGGTATTATGTCCAGAACAAATTCAAAAAAATTTGAAGCGTAAGTTTAAGTCGAAATTCTGTAACCGTTAGAGGTGATGAAATAGTCGAGAATTATTGTCGAGAACAGTAGTCGAGAGAGAGAGTCGAGTCATGTATTATTATTCATAATAGATATTTTTGATGCATTTAAAGATGTTTTGAGACAGAGTGTTCTTTGGGGGGGGGGGAGTTGGTTTGTCTTGCAACTGATAGCGCACCTACCGTGAACAGTACTACTAAAGGAGCAGAGAGATTAAAAGAAACAAGCAAACAGCATGGTAACTTTAAAAATTTTCATTGTATTACTTCATATCAAGTACTGTTCTTGGGTATGAACTTGGATATATTAGACATGTTTTAAAGTAGTTAATAAAATTGTAACTATATTCAGCATGTAGACTTTAGCATCGTCGATTTGCTTCATTTCTGGAAGATATAGAATGTGAATTTATCGGTCAACCATATTATTCGAAAGTTCAATGGATTTCGAGTTATAAAGTGTTAAAACAATTTTTTAATTTTCTGGATAAAATTATTATTTTTTTGGAAGCAAAGAAAAAATTATGAATGTGCTGAATTAAAAGATGAGAAAAGATAAAAGAAGAAAAAGATGCTGAATTAAAAGATGAGAAAAGATGAAAAAAGAAAAAGATTCTGAATTAAAAGATTAAGTATCAAATGAGAAAACCCCTGGCTTTCTTAGTTGATCTTACAAGTCAACTTAAGTTTCAAGGCAAAAATCTTTTTGTTACAACGCTATTTGATATTAACGCTTTCAAACAAAAATTATTACAAACATAAAGAGAAAACTTCTCTCTTTGAAAGCTTTCAAAATTCATTGATTAAATCACTTAAATTAGAATTTACAGAATATTCTCACCAAATTAAATTGTTAAAGATGGAATTTGATCGAATATTTTCTAAATTTTAAAAATTTTGAACTACAATTTAATTTTTAACTTCACATCTATCTATCGATATTGAAATTGTTAATGAAAACTAACAAATGGAATTAATTGAAATCTTTTGTGATTCTTTGCTGAAGCAAAAATGTTTGTAAGTTGAAACTCTAGATTTGTATGCATATTCATCTGTAGATCGGTTTATTAAAATTTTATCATTTGTTACGTGTATAATGAATGGCTATGATTAGAAGAATTTATTTATGCAAAAAACTTTTAAAAAAATAACAAAACTTATGAAAGATCAAGATTAAATGATAAACATTTATCATTTTTTAAAAATTACATCAGCTCAATATGTTCAACCAAGTTTTGACGACTTGCGTTGAGAGAAAACAAATGATGTTAAATATCTTATAAAAGAAATATTAAATTGTATTTCATATTACAACTTTTATTTTTGTTTTTTAATAAAACAATATAAAACATGTATATTTTAAAAATAAAAGGGAATATTAAATGATTATGTATGTATAATATGTAATACATTGATTTTTATAAATAAGAATATAATCATTCTCTAAATCTTGTTTAATTAATTTTTTAAACATCGAAAAAAAACACGGCCCTCAGCTTAATATAAAATAGTTCATGTGACCCGTGATATCAAATGAGTTTGACATGCCTGATATATGGTGTTGAACTCTTATTTTTGCTTGTTACTATTTATTCATTCATTAAATATAATTATTGAATTATTATTTGAAAAAACTGTATTACCATCAAATGTTATCCACTACAAATTTGAAAAATATATTTGAACTTGGGCTTAAAATTTTTTTTTTATTAACGATTGAAAATTTGAACAATATATAAATAAATATATATATATATATATATATATATATATATATATATCGGGAGAGTGTGAACTAATGGTAGAAATTAAAAAATGTTAACTTCCGCAATTGATGCACACATGAAATTAAACATAAAACCCAAATGAAGCATTTTTAAAATTTTATGTGTACATAAATATTTGAAACCTATATAGAGAGCCATATAAAAATAAACCATCTCCTTCCAATCATCTTTCTGCCTCCTAAGCCAACTTACACCCCTAAAGGCATGAGTTATCTTTTGTAATGCACGTTCTCTGAAGGAAGGAAGGGGAAGTCGAAACGAGACGGGACTAGAATCTGCAGCCTACCCCCCATCGAGAAGAGATTAGAACTAATTAGAAATCGGTATCTGGTAGAGGTCTCTCATTACACACCCCGTTTCATGATACACTAAATGGAAATTGGAGGCAGTCCGAAACCGTTCTCTTGATATGACTCGTGGCTTGCCAAAGCTGAGGTATCAGTCCACTACCTTGACGGATCCGCCGATAGAGTCGATGCCGGAAGCGGAAGTCGAGGCACAAAGGCACAGCGGCACAGATTAAGTTTGCAGAGGGGGAGGGAAGGGAACAAGTCATTAAAATCGACCTGGGGCAGATTTGGAAAATGTCTTCCGTTGAAACACTGGAAAGTGTTTTGAAGGCGGATGGGGGAGTTGGAATTTAAAATTAACTTGTGGTGGTCGGTGTCTAGGGCTGGGGGAATTGGTTGGGTGTTTGGTTAGTTGAATTGATGGATTGGAAGGGGTAATGAATGGGATTGTTGGCCTCTTCAATTAACTGTGAAGTCGTGCAGGTATAATGTATTAAATTAGTGATAAAGACGATGTTAGTTTAACAAAAAAATATGTGAGTAATTTATTATAATTGAGCCTTATTTAACTTATCACTACAGAGTGTCCCTTTTAAAAAAATTGAGCATCAGTGAATTTAATTTTTGTACCATCATTCATTTGTTGAGCCATGCCTTATTCTAAAGAAAGTATATGGCTAGCTCTTAGAGTTAATTAAATTATTTTAGGCCAAGAAAAATAAAAAAAAATGGGATTACGTATTTAATGATGTCTTAGGCAATTACAGAGTGTGGGAACTTTAAACAATCCTCATTTTTTATGAAAACCTTGTGGATTATTCTATATCAGTGCTTCTCTAATTTTCAATATTTTCAACTGAATTTTGAGTAATAATTTCCTAACATCCCCCCCATCCATACAATAACAATGCATTGAATTCAATAATAATGTACTTTGACGTAAAGCTACTATACGACTTTAATTATAAACCGTACAAATTATCAAGATAAGTATTAAATTTTATATATAATTTTGTATATGACAAGCCCAGGAAGTCACTAATAATTACTAATCTTGTTCCTAACTTAATAATGATAAATTAATTATCAAATACACTGTGAGGTACTGATGTATTTATAAGTATATTATATCAATATAAATGTTCTACACTGTTTGTACACAATATGAAACACTGTTCTACACAATTTCTCACCCTCTCTGTTAACAAGACATTCTCTTTTATAATGCAATTAACTCTCATACAATAAAACTATCATAAAAGTTGGTTCACTATGTTGAAAAATATATTTAAAGGTAAATAAACAAAAACTGTGTATTTCTGTTTAGCGAATAAATAGTAATGTATCATAATAAAGAAAAATAATACTCAGATGATGATTAAATGCTATTTATACTATTTTACGAAGTATAAACATATATATATATATATATACAGGAAATTACAGAAAAATTTTGATTATGTGTCAATTTAGTGTTAATGTGAAGATTTTTGTAGGCAGAGAATAATAATAAAAAAAAATAACGGAGAAGTTGAATATTAAACAATGCTATAACATTTCTAGTAGTGTAAAAATAGACACAAATAACACTAGATTAATATATTGAACAAATTTATAACGAAAAGGAATAAACTAAAAATGAGGAAAAATAATAAATGAGTTGATATTTTCCTCTATAATCTGTTTCAAAGACCACCAGAAGGTCCTGGATTCTCCCGTTTACGAATATTTTCGACTCACTTTCATTAATATAACCCTACTGATTATAAATTCATTTTTTTATTTAACAAATTTTTCCCAAGTATATAGCAAAGATCGAGATACTTTACATCTATTTTTGTAAACAGTAATCACAGAATCGTTTTTATACTTTTTTACCTCTGAATTCGAAGGCATTATATTTCTATAAAATCCATGTGGAACAATGTTTTTTCCCTCTCTCTCTTTCTCTTTTTCCTTTGTCTCTCTTTCTCTAAAATAAAAATAAAAATAAGAGAATAATTATTTAATCATTTATTTTTATCAAGAGTTTGACAGATCCAGGTCATGAACTGTAAAAAATTTAACACCGGATTTAGCTTATTTAAATAATACATGGTAAACTATACCAATTATTAATTAAATTTTTTCGAAGTTACGGATTTTATGATTAATATAATTCTCTAGCCTGCCATCCGGTATAGTGATTAGCGACGCTGACTGCGGTGCCGTAGGGACTGGGTTCGAATTCCGGAGAAGGCATGGGTGTTTGCGTTGTAATCCTTCTTTCTTTCCTTTGTGTTGTAAGCCCCCGTGTTATACATTGTGTTGTGCACGAGGTTTCAAAATGTTCTCAATATATATATATATATAAATGTGGGGGTGGAATTTCCACATACATCGGACTCTAGAGGGCGCTGGTGACGCGAGCCACCAGCGAGCGAACTAACCAGAGAGAGATGAGCGAGCGAGAGGCCTCGACGAGGAGGTCTGAGAGCCAACGCTGCTGAAAAGGAAAGCAATCGGGATCCAACTGACCGTGCAGGGACCAAGTGGCCCGATGCTGGAAGGATAGTCACGTGAAGGTGACACATCCATCACCTGAATTCCATAAGCCGTCGTGAACTGTATAAGAACGTTGTTACAGTTGTGAACTGTGTTATGATAATTGTGAAGTGAACACAAGACTGAGAAACCATTGTTGAATGAAAGAAGAAGTTTGTCTAAACGTTATTAATTATATATCTGTGTAGTAGTGTATCTTACACTATTAAAATTCGAAGGTAAACAAACGTATGTATGTATGTATCTATCTATCTATCTATCTATCTATGTGCGTCTATCTTCTCACGAACAGCACCACGCAGAAAGTCGCGGAAGGTACCAAAAGATCGGGAATTTTCCGGGGAAGCCGTATTGCCTATTTATATTCCGATATTGTAATTAGTTAAAAAGATATTAATTAAAAACCTTAAAACGCCGAATTATTTTACTCCTGCCGGTTGCTTACTTGGCGGAACTTCCCTTCCGTTTCGGCCGAGCGGTAATCTTACGTTTTCCACCATATTAAAATTGTCATCCGATTTTCGGTGTCGAAATTAGACAAAACATAATTACAGAATCGGAAAGATCATTTATTTCGCCACAACACGGTGTAATTTTTTTTGTAAAATAACGATATTTTCTATTTTTTTCGAATTTTTTAAAATAGTGTTAAAACTGATGCGTTTTTATGAAAATTATTTCTAAATCGTTGGGTATGAATTACTTTTCGTGTTATTAAATCGATATTCTACACTAATTAATTTCAAGCCTTTCTCTTTTAGAACCATTCATTTAAAAAATAAAATTCCCAAAACTTTTTTTTTAAAGAATTTTTAAAAAGTAGTCTTAATTTTTACTTCACATTGAATAACTTCGTCATTTATGAAGATAATCTCACAAAATCTTTTTTCCGTGTGTACAGTAATATTATGCGTAACATATACGAAGATTGAAAAAATTGCTTCAAAATTACGGATTTTAAAAAAAGAAATTGTGATTTTCGTAAACTTATGTTTTTCTGAGAAATAAATTAAAAAGTAGTAATTTGTACATTTTTATTTCAAAGTACGTTATTTTTGCAAATTGTTGGTGATGTTTGAGAGCATTAACGTAAAAATTATGCCCTTAAAATGAAGGTAATGATTTTTAAAATACGCGATTTTACATTTAGCCAAACATTGGCGTCGAAAATTAGCTTTGCGCCAAAGACTTCAGACCTGTTTCGCCTTCGACCGCTCTAACTCAAGGGTTACACTAAAAAAATTCTGCCTTAAACAGGAGGAAATCAGTAACTTTGGCGAGTAAAAAAAAAAAAAAATGCGAGTGAAAGATGTATTTTATCAACTATATATGTCAGATTAAGATGATAAAATGCATTCAATGCATTTCTGAGATTCATTTAAAATATTTATCAGTATCGAAATTTTTGTTCTCTTTCATAAAACTTATAGTTTACTTTAAAATAATGCCTAATGTATATTTCTTTTTTTGACATATAATTTCATAATAAAATCGAAGAATTTGCCCATTTCGAAATTTTTTTTTTTTGGAAATAGTCAGTTAAATAGGTATAAATTCCTTAGAAAAAAAAAAGCTATGTTTGTATTATATATTCTTTATTATTAATTGCTTTTTTTTTAAAATATCAAAAATCAATAAATTTTTTGCAATACATTTAAATGTAATCTTCAATCGAAATCTTTCAATCGTTATGTGAATATCCTATGGATCCCCTCAATTAAAAATTAAATTCAATTTGAACCGACCATTCATTATTATTGCCTATTTTCTTTTCTGCTACTAATCTGCGTGGCGTGGTTGTCTAACGCGCCGCTTTCGCAAAGTATCTTAATTCTTTCTTATGTCTGGGTTCGAATCTGGCGAATTTCATTTTGTTCGTTTCTGCTTATTTTTCCCACGTAAATTAATTTTACTGATAAATACTTATTTTAACATGATCCTCTGTTATTTTAATGTACTTTTCATTTTTTTTTTTTTTTTTGCCTTAAAAAAGGTTTTTTTCTGATTTTTAATCATTCAAAGTATAATTTCTATCTTTTTCAACAATTCCTAACAAGAAGCTTTCATTTCTGTTTATTTTTCCCACGTAAAATTTCAGTGCTGCCATTATTTAAGCAAACGGAATGTCACAATTAATTGCTAAATGAATATTTTTAATCAATTTTAATGTAAAAATATTAATAAGTTATAGTTTTGTATTTTATAAATATCTATGAATTTAAAAGAAAATGATTTTTAAAAAGTTTATTGATATTTAGAAACAGTGATTAAAAAAGTAAAATGCCGAAAACTATGTCACAATTAATTGCTAAATGAGCATTTTTAATCAAATTTATTATTTTTTTACTAAAGCAATATTGTTTTCGACATGTCATGAATAGAAACTTGAAGATAAATCTTATATTTGAGGGGAGAGTCAGGGGGAAAATAGTTCTACACTCAAATAAGCCACTGTAACACAATGCAGTAGAAAGAGAACTGAAACATGTTTGACATTAGTAAGATCTGGAAGATATTTTTTTTTCTTCGAAAAAGGGAATTGTAGTGACGTTTATATAAAAGAATCACACACATACCAGGAACTTTGATAAAGGAAGGTGAATTTCCATGGCAGTATGTTATGCATTCGAGACAAATTTTAATAAAACACTCAAAATACTTAAAACAATCATTTAATAATTTCTTCTTTTATAAAGATAATTGCATGAAACATTTTTCCCGTGTGTCGAATATTTCAAAAAATCCTCACAATTTTACTTCAATATTTAAAATAGTAGTGAAATTTGAAAAATTTCTACTTTTCTGTCTTTTTTCAACATACAACTATCTTTAAAAAGGCTACATTTTCGTTTACGGGGACTAAAAAATTGCAACGAAAGAACTGAAAACTGAGTGAGTGATTTTTGATTCGCACTGTTCGCCTATTCGAGGGTTATTGGCGATGGACCTCGAAATTTTCAACCATGGTCAAGTGACGAGGACGACACCTGCGCTTTCACCCATCTCTAATAATTAGAACACCACACCAACGCAAGAACAAATTTCGAAAAAGGGAGTCTTAATGACATAGTTAAAGAAATCACTCACATCGCGCACATAAGAGCTATCGGCCTGAGGGAAACACGAAATTTCCATGGGGATGAAGTTATTCACTCGGTAAAAGCCCGTGCAACGCCGGGCTAAGCGGAGAGGAAAGAAACAAAGAAATCAAAGTAATTTCGGAAAATAATATTGGAAGTGCTGAATTTGTGAAGTTGAGTGAATATTAACGTCCCACTGTTCAGCAACACGAGGCCTTTTGGGGACGGTCCGCGTAATTTTGAACCATGGTCAAGTGACGCGGACGACACCTGAGCTGGCACCCCCTCTCATAACTACCACACCACACCAACGGGAGGACGTTTGAGTTCTCGATTTATTTTACGTGCATCCAGCCCCTACACGGCGGGTCTTCAGTGGTACTAGGATCGAGAATTTGCGAAGAGAAGGGAAAATGTTAAGCAACAAAACCATGACACGCACTCACATCGTACGCTTCAAACCCACACCAAAGTGTTGGCGTTAGAATAAAAGGAGGAAATTAACATGGGGGAATTAAGTTATACCTTTGGTATAAGCCCGTGCAATCCCGGGCTTAGAGGAGAGGAAAAAACATAGAAGCCAAAGTTACTTCGAAAAAGAATATTGGTCATGCTGATTTTGTGAAGAGAACGGAAAATTTTTCTAAAAGTAGAGAAAGCCCGTGCAACGCCGGGCCATGAAAGCTAGTAGTCCTGTAACAAGTGTCCACATTAAACGTTAGTCTTAGTCAAAACCAGTGTCATCTATTTAAATACCCCTAGAACTCCGTGTCATAACCCCATATATATATATATATAATTATCTGCTTGTAATATATTATTTATAGTTAAATCTAAGCTCTTTGATTTTTGCAAAAGTATGGAAATATCAGCACATTTCTAGTATATAAGTAATATCAATATAAGTTTCGCTTTAAAGAAGTACATTTCTCCAGTATCTATGTAAACATTTGTTAGTTTTGTGTGAACAATCGCGCTGAAATTCTACATTGTTTATTTTGTAAACATATAGTATATTTCTACAATATTTATGCAAAAGTTTCATTGAAGATACTTTTTCACGTATTGACGAGTTTCATTCTAAGGTTAGGCATACCACCATCTGCGAAAAGTATTTCCAGAAAATTTCAATTGAATAAAAGCATTTATTTTGACAGTAGATACACATTCTAGTTATAATTAACGAAATTTCCAAGAAGAAAAATTGTGAGAAGATAACATGTATTTACATTATAATTTGCAGGCTCAAAAATTAGGGGAAAGAAATTATTAGTGTTTAAAAGTTTTCGTACAATTTCTCTTAGAGAAAACGTAGAATCCTATTCTATCACAGTTTTAGCTTAATTGTATATGCAATTATTGTAAACCCATTATACTCATTATTAAAGTCAATAGTCGTGAAGGTCGGATAATAATGAACTTCCTTTGTTTCTAGTAATCTAGTATACAAAATGCTTAAATAATTTATCAAAAAGGGATATACAGTAAAATACGTTTAACGCGAAAACGCTTAAGACGAAATAATACAACGATCCCGACAAACTACTATGCATGTTCATACAGTTTTTCTCTTAACACGAAACGAAAATTGCTTAACACGGATTTTCATTCTGGGAGTGAGCAAATACGAATAACATCAGCCGGATTGGAATGTCCTACTATATCATCAAAATAATTCACGGTAGTAGATGATGATAATGTATGCACAGAAACAATTAAGGCAAACAAAGACATTTTGGAGATGTTTCAAAGCACAAAAAATATCATTGATGCAGATTCTGACGATGAAAATGAACTGCATAATGCAGCTCCTGTTCCCACATCATCCGAAATTAGGAATATGAAAAGTTTGCGCAGATATTTAGACTCGCATTCCAATGGTTAAAGGAAAAACAAAATGGACGATACAGAACAATTTGATACTAAAAAAGACAACGCAAAGAAAATATTAGATTATTTTCCAAAAACGCAATAAATGTTTTATGTTTCAAAAGAAAATTTTGTATTAAATTTCTATAAGTTCTTGTGATTGTTTTTGTTTCATTGATTTTTTTAAGTACATGCATATGTACATATCTATGTAAATAAAATAAACTCTAATAAACTTAATTTTGTTGATATATATATATATATATATATATATATATATCTTAACATGCGGGATTATTTTAACACAAAAAAATAATTCAGTCCCCCTCAGTTTCGTGTTAAACAAGTTTCACTGTATAAGATATAGATAACAGAACTGTTGTGTTCGTTTCTTAGCATGTTATCTGGTTATATACATCAGCTAATAAGAGAAGAATATGTACACAGCTCATATAATATTAGGGAATATTATTAAATTTTAGAGGAAAATACATTTTTATATGTTATATGAGTTCATGATTGGAGAAACATTCCGCCGTTAACGATTATCAGTCATTCATCATGACATCCCAGGTTTAAAGCAACTTGACAAGTTGTTTGGCTCTTTTTTTATTTTGATTGCTTCATTTAGAACAATTAACAGCACAAAATTGAGTTTTCAATATATGTTCACGAAAGTATTCAACTAAATGTTTTCAGTTTTATTATGTAACGATTTTTTTAGGTGCAGTCGAATGAAGAGAATGAATGATGATGCATTTTAAATTGCAAAGTTCATCTTTAATAAAAGTACATCTAACCATTTTTTTAGTGGATTTGAATTGGAATGTATAGAATTTCAAGTTGTGGTTAGTTTCTGTTGATGAATTAGATTAAACCCAATTTGTATTTTTCTTCTAGTATTATAAAAGATTTTTTAACTTACATCACACCCAGGTTTGTGTTGGTGATGCCTTTTTAACTGAAAATATGTAAAATTACTTAGATAAAAATATTTACTTAGCTCTAATTCCAGATTATGTGTGTAGTATTTATATATAGTGATAACTATATTCTAGGACTTATATTTAGGGATAATTAATCTAGGATTTATATATAGTGATAATTAATCTAGGACTTATATATACATATAGTAATAATAACAGTTAGAAAAACATTCTGAATTTAGATGGGGCAATCATTTACTTTTTCAACTAGAACGTCCGTCGGTATCAACTGAACACCGGAGCCTGTTTACTTTGTTTTCTATTCCGCATTTTTATAGGGAACTGAAAAATTTTCGAGAGTTTTAATTATTTCTCCCGGTGATTACACAGAAATTTTTTGTAATTCTAGGTTAATTAGAAGTGATTTTGCAACTAAATATACCTAGAACATCCGCTAGTGTCATTTCGACACCAAGTCAATTTATCATCATAAAAAGCTGTCGTTCGACAAAATATAGTTCAATAAGCAGATACTATTAATAAAACAAACTTCCATTAGTCCTATCGTTGATTTTTGACTTTGCGCTCACAGTGAAAATGAATCAATTATACTAAAATTGTTGCGTCTGAGTGCTTCGTTACATAGTATATTTCTTATCTGCTCGTAAAAAAAATCATTCGAATTTCGAATTTAGTGCAGAGAAAACACCCTGAAACGATAACTCCTAGAAAAGGTCAAAGCCCTAATGAAATTGTTAATTTGTTGTGAGAGCCTTCTGAGAATGAACCGTCTCTAATTTAAATTCCAATGAAGACATAAGATTGAGAATGAAAGTGACTGCAAATAATCTGAAAAAAGTGCAGATGTACTAGTTGATAATATTCTAGTATATCCTGATATAAATGTACGCTAGGAATAACACAGAATGGATACCGCTTAATTGTAATATTCCTGGCTGATTAACAACTCTAAATGTTTTGCAACATAGCAGTGATCCAACAAGCTTCACGAAACTTAATCTCAACGTCAATTTTTTATTATATAAAGGGTCCTAATATATAATAGCTATACGAAATAATATTAAATGTCTTAAAATTAAATCCTACTGAACAGTAGTCCTGCAATTATTTAGCTAAAACAATTACTTTATATATTTTATATCGCGGTATCGAAATGACACCGGTGGTCGTTTAAAGGTAATCGAAACCCCGGACGTTCTAGTGTTAATTCGTCAATGGAACGTTCGAAATGTAATGAATATGGATATCACCTCGAAACGTAGTGTGTCATAATGGTAAATGTCGAAGATTATTTTACGACTATTTAACCCTTCTTATTCTGTATTGCATGCCATACGTTCAGCATTTTTGTGCCCTTACTATCAGAGTCGCCAATCATGCAACGAAGAGCAAATTTCCTTGTTCATAATGAAAACCATAATATTTTTGTAATTTTGCTGTTTTAGTTATTGTTACATGATGAAATAAAGATGATAGTCTTCACACACAGTGTAAAAAAGCTCACACGCTTAAAAAGTGTTTTTTAAAAAAATTATACATATTGTAGAAAAAGCAATAAATTAAACTGCAATGAATTATTTCAGTACTTTTTACACTCTGATGACCAAGAAATATTTTACACTAGTTCCCACAGCCAGTTGGTAGAACTATTTTCAAAAGCATCTTTATATATTGTTGATATTACGTAGATACTCTTATCTTACATATCCTAAAACTAATACTCTGTTAAGGTATGTGTGACTACCCAAAATTCGTCGTTGTAGGAAAAATTTTCGAAATTGATTTTATTCTTTTATTTTATAGTCCATACATTTAAGATTCAAAAAACCCTCTAGTTTTATTTCTACGATATTTAGAAGCAAAGTTATAGCATAATTAGTAAACCGGTAATGGAATTTACAAAACCGGAAGTACGTCCCTACTCAAAATATTCTTAAGATATTGTATTGAAATTTTCAGAAAATCTTTTATTTAGAAATCTGTGTTATGAAACAAAATCTGATCTCAGTGTATATATTTATGTATTTTATTGCTTTTTCGCGGAAAAAAAATCATTTGAATACATTCATTAGAATTTTCTGTAAATGCAATTTTTCATCAAACTTTCACTAAAAATGACAATTGTTATAGTCTATAAAACTCTCCAGAAAACAGCAACCGTTTTAAAAAAAAGTCCGCATTAGTTAAATTAAGCTAAAGAGATCTTGACGCATAAATATGGTGAGTTTAAAAAATGTACAATTAGTAGAAATTTTTTTATACCATATTAAAATCTTTAAATGCATTTTCTGAGAAACTATGTTTTTCAATTTTTTGCTTCACGGAAAAGTTCCCTACAGGATTTTTTTTAAAGATATTGAACTGAAATTTTCATAAAATGTTTTATTTAGTTTTTTCTCCAGTCTGAACTATAATCTAATTTCTGTGTATATATTTATGTTTTTTATTGCACTTTTTGTGAGAAAATAACATTAGTTTTTTGTAAGAAATTGAGTTCTTGCATAAAAAAAAATGCCCTATTTTAAAACCTTTTCAAAAGTATCACAAATTTTATAGCTCTAAGCACAAATAATGATATATTTTATGTACTTTATAAATATTAATTGAATATATTAATTAGAATTTTCAATACAAGCCTTACCGTAAGTGCAATTTTTCACTAAAATTTCACTCAAAATTTCCAATATATTCAAAATTATTTTTAATTTTGTGGAAATTGTACTTGAATTCCTAATTTTATGCCCCATTTCAAATAAAAATAAGTTTATTTAGTTGAAAATTTATATATTTCAAAAAAAGTGCTCCGAAGGTTGACACATACCTTAAACACAGTAACAGTGGCTTTTATTTTTTTTTAAAAATGGAAACTTTGGTTCCTTTGTGTGTGGGAGGGATATTAAAAATCCAGTGAATGGAATATCATATGCATGACCACCAAGAAAGCAAATAAAATAACTGGCAAAAATATTGTTCATTTTCGAATTCACAATAAGGCATATATTACTTTTTAGTAAAAAAGATCTTTTTAAATTCAGTGACGGAAGAAACAGGTATGATCTTGAAGGGTTTAAATTCTTATATTGGTTGCGAGATTAACCTAGTGGTAATTTAACAATATATCGAATTAGTGGTTGGGAGTCTTTTTATTGATCAGTGCCAATCTTTCCTCTTAAAATAAATTTAAAAAATTAGATTTTCCTTGAAATCACAAACAAAATACTTGGATATACCTTCAAGCAAAGAAAATTTTTTGTTAATGTAATTTTTTAAAAGAAATACTAAATGGAAGTTAATTAACTCTTATACTTTCCTTAGTCTCAACTGTTTAAAAATATGTTTAAAGAAGCATTAAAGTCAACTCATATTGGGAAAAAAATCATGACATAGTTCTCAATAAAATGAAAGTATGCTATTCTTAAATTAACTTTTCCGATAGTATATTAGTCAAGGATGCTAATATTATGCTGCTGGGAAATGCATTGTTAGCTTGTTTACAACTTTTACGTAAATAAATTTGTTTATCCATTTTTGCTCAGGGAACATTGCGCATTTCAGAAATGGAGACTTGTTATTGTGGTTTGTTTTTTTCTTCAGCAGTATCTTGCAGATATCTTTACAAGTTGTTTGTTAGAACTAAGTGAGATTCCCTGTTTAGAAGCATGGAATTTTTTTTCTAATTTATAACTAATAAGTTTTTTTATGAAAAGCCTTTTTTTCTCAACAATTTCTATCTTGAACTAAATCACTGCAAATAATTAGAAGACTCTATTTCTACTGCTAATTCAAGACAATAAATATATTTGCATGCATAACATTACGTTCATTTTGAGACAAGATTGTCTTATATTATTCAATTCAAAATAAAGGATTGGAACTAAAAATACAGATCGGGAACAAAGAAGTATTAAATAGAATTGAATAAACAATAGACCGTATACCAAATTAAACAAAACTATTTATTAAAATAATGGAAGAATACAAATATATCTAAAAAAATATTATAAAAGTCGTTTCATCTCCATACATATTAGAGTGGATCGAAACAATTCTTTTTCAGAACTTCAAAATCTACGAAAAAGAAAAATTGTTCTCTGCTATATTGATAAAGGGAAAAATGAAATTCAAAAAAATTATGTTAATAACTTCCACAAGTGGCCTGAGGTTTGGGTTTTTAAAAATTGTAAAAAGTCAGTGTAAAATTTGTTAACGAAGACAAGTATTTTAGTAATTTTTAACATTAATTACGATTAGTGGAAACCTTCTAAATAGCTACAAGAACAAAATAAATTGGTTGTATTTAACAGCTTCGTTAGTATTCAATTAAAAAAAAAACTATGAAAATTAAAATGCGCGATAAAGCGGAAGACGGAGAAAAAATGAATTGGACTGATTCAACGGTGTGGTAAGAAACAAATGGTGTAATGAACTGTTTCACGATGTGCATTGTAATGTTCACTAGTCAGCACTCATTTATCAATAATAATCACTCTTTCGGTTATTTATACTGTAAGGAACTAGTTTAGTTTGAATCTAATTTCATTTAAATAAAGTTAAGCCTTTTTCCACTTTTTAACTATTCAAACCCTTTGAAGAATTTAAAAAATCCATTTAATTTTTTTTATAAATTAAATTTTAAATTATTTTTTTATAATCTTCATACCATAAAACATCTTTTCCGCATAGATAGTTTTCGATTAATATATTCATTCTTCTACATCATTTATCTATTTCTTCCTATGTTGTGCATTTTCCTTTTATGTAATAATTATTTTGTCCTTTTTCTGTCAAAGCTAAGACTTGTTACAAGTATTATCCTTTTATCCTGCTGCGTATAAGCCTTGGTAAACATGTTAGAAACTAATGTTGTATAGATATTTTTAAATATAAATTTGGAGGCACATACACACTATTTGTTTCTTTAAAAAATAAAGAAAGAAATATCTTGTGCTTTCTGGAACTAATTTTCAACTAGCATGCTCAATAAAGTAATTTTAGAACAGGCGTATAAGAGCTAGAAATGATAATATGCACTAAATTCGAAAACAAGTATAGTATTGTCTTGTCCAACTAACGACTTCTATCTTCTTGAAGAACAACCTGTAGAATTAGTGAAAAATCAATATCTAATTCCGAGAGCATCTTTCCATAATTTCCCAAAACGGATAATACTTTACTTCAAGACATATCCATTATATATTCAAAGTTTACTAAAGATTCATTTATTATTTATAAAATAAGAATACACAAAAGAAATAACTCCTTAACTTCAAAATTGAGCATGCTCATAAAATAACTAACATCCTATTTTAACTGCCATTATATGTTTTAAGTACTTAACATTTCGGGGTTTGGACAAGCCATACCTTATCAAAGACATCATTTAAAGAGGGTTTTATAGGATCAGAATATTTGCTTAAATAATTATCTAGGGATATTCAGGGCTAACTTTCACTTGTATCGGATTTAAATTATTTTAAAGATCGTGTTTCCTTTCATAATACAGGCCTTAAAATAATGATTCTGTGCATCGTTAGGTAGCTAAAATATTTTAAGCCGAGTAGAACTTTATAGGAAATAAAAATCTTTTTTTAGCTCATGAATTTTTATGGACAATCTTGGAATGAGTAGGACACAAAGTTAAATTACTTTGCAGTAAAACATCGCACTAATGTGCACCACTTAAAAGGCTTAGTATTTAATCAAATACCAATGGCCAATATAAAAAGTGAATGTGATATTTTGCAAAAACATACAAAACACTCACATATAAATGCATTAAGAAATTCTTGTGGAACAATTTTTTTTTTTAAATTAAGTAATTGGGATTTTTTTTTTTTTTTTTTTTTTGTGGCTTTTAAATTTGTTTAGTACATTTTAAGAAAAATATGCTAAAATTAAGAAGATAAAAAGAAATTATTATTACTAAAATGAGAAAAAATAGGTAAAACATTTCAAAAATATCATTAACATTCTGTACCAAAAGTTTATGAACAATTTTCAATTTTTCAATTCTGATGTGTTGCTATATATAATTTATTTTTTAAATGACATTCAGGATGAGAGAGATTTCAATTTTTATAAAAACTAGAGCACACTTTATCTTAGATGTTATATGAAATTCCTTTTAAAAAACAGTAATTATATTAAAATAAGGGATTGTAAATTTTGTAATAAAATAGTGATTGATAAACCTAAAACACTTCTACTATTAAATAGAATGTACACGAAAAATTTCAGTTAATGATATTCAATACTTTTTTAGCAATCAATGTCAGATTCAAACCTTGATTTGCATAATCACATATTCTTATTCGAAGGAAAGTTTTCAGTAGAATAGTTTTTAAAGACTCTATATTCCTCAAGAGGACTATTAGTAGGAAGAACGCAATTAGACCCATTTCACCGCGACATATGTATGTAACAGACATTAAAAATTCAAACCCATATAATCTGCGAATGAAATGAAATGTGTTAATTTTCGTTATCAATGAATTTTCTTATGTTTGTAAAAATTGTATAGTAAACATCCTTAATTTTATTGACTATTTTTAACGAAAATTAGTTTATGTATTTATTTTAAAGACCTTTTTTTACCTAAGCTTGTTATAAAGAAAGTATTTTGAGTGGATTACTTTTACAAATTACTACATCAACTCTTTTACGATACGATGTGTCAAAATTTTAAAAGTTAGTAAATTGATATAAAGGTAAAAATTAATAAGAATTTATTTTCAATAAAAAATTGAAATTGAAATTGGCTTTAAATAAAATTGTTTTAGTTATATGATAGTACGTAATAGGTTATACATTCGTAAATAAAAAGTCTTTATATTCGAAGAATATTTGTGAGAAATGCTAGAGAAAAATACCTTATTTTTCAAGCATTTAATTGATATATGCCAATAAATTTAACAATATAATCTGAAAACAAATATGGATTACTTTTAATATTCTTACCTCCCAAAAACTCTTTGTAAGATAAATGCTTTTCTTTTACTCTGTAGCCTTATTGCTGCAAATATGTGTTTGTATTAAAAGTGTGGTTTAATCTCATTATTTTAAAATATATGTAAATATAACATTAACTTAAATGAATACGTTGAATAGTGTCGTCATTTAAAATACTATTTTTAAAATGTAAATGGATTCTCTTTAGATTATAATTATCACCGTATTTTGTTTTCAAGTACTTAAAACATTAAACCTTAATCTGCACTTAATATTTTAAAACCCCTTAGTGATAAATTTGTTATTTCATGAGACAGAGAGAAAATTCTGGAAATAGCTACAACGGTTGATTAGCTTATAACTGGAAATGTATGTCCAATATTTCCCCAAAGTTGCAATAGAATACATACGCAAATGAATAGTTTTGTTTCCAAGAAATTAAGCAAATTTTGCGCGCGCTTTGTCAATCAATAGTATTTAATGCATTATGCACTGAATGCAGAGCAATAATAATTACAAATTCAAAAATTGCGACTCCTTTTAAAGTAAAAAAAAATTATCTTTAACTTAATATAATATAATCATAGGATCAAGACAAAAGTAGTATTTTACTAGAAAGAAATTCATTGGAAATCTTGAAAACCCATTATCTTAATGAAGACAACTAAATTTAATTATATGGATATGCAATCGTGATTAAAAAGTTGAAATGAATAGCGCAATGAAAAAAACGCATAAATATATTTTCAAATACAAAGAAAATTTTAAAATTAGTTTTAAATTAAACGAGGAATTTTTTTCAAATGTGGCCAAGAAATTCTACTTTCATGATAATTATCATATTGATTGATATTTTTTTTTAAAAAAAATGCTCGTTATAATAATTTTCTAGAAGCAGATTTTGAGTAATTAAGGTATATTCGAATTTATTATACACATTTTCATTTAATGGCTTGAGATTTAAGATATCTGATTACATTCGGATTCGTAATTTTGCAAAAGCGTATAAATGAATACTTTTTATATTTAGTGTGATTTGAATTAGAATCTACAAGAAAGTTTTAAGAATATTGCAAGAAAAATTGTTTTGATGCATCTTTCCTGTCAAAAAATGTAGATAAAATGACATATTTCCAAAGCATTTTCCTTAAATGTAAAAGGCCCCTACAAAATTAATATTTTGACTGTAAATAGCTAAGACTACTGTATAGAATCTGAGTGTTTTGATTTATTGAAACATATTATATAGGAATACATTGATTCATATATAAGAATAGAGAAATTTTATCAAACAAAGCCATTTATTATTTCCATTGATCGTAACTCTGAAAATATAGTGAATTTCCCAGTCTCTTTTAAGAAGTTCTAGCTCCATACAGGCAAAATATTATTATAGAAACATTATTTTTTACATAAAAGAAGAATGTCTTACATATTTGTTAGTCTTTCTTCATTTTTTGTCAAAAAAATGCGTTTCATAGTTATTTCCTCGTAATAATATTCTTGTTGTTGTTGTTGACGTGCCCATAATGTGCAGATTAATAAAAAAGGAAGCTTTAGATCACTCCGAAGCTGTCGAAGATAGCTTCGGCAACCTCAACAGCTTTATCAAATCTTCCTGAACTTCTGGGCTGATCTTGAAAAGTCGAAAAGTCTGGCATGAATTGCTGGGCAGCTGAGGATATGTTGTGGAGACAGTTGAACATTAGGGCACTGATTTGTGTAACTTCTTTGTCCGTCAGTTGAAATTTCCAATCCTTTTACGTGCTTTGTTCTAAATCTAGTTGTTATTGGAACTATTGTACGGTTGCGATTTAGATTTGGGGGATGGAATATTTAAAATTATTGTTGAAAAGCCTTCGGCTGGCAACTGCATTGACATCGATAAGAATCGTGAGGTTAGATGATGGAGGGCAAGCTCTGGATTCTGTGGCAAATCCATCGGCTTTCTCATTACCGAAGATATTTACGTGGTCTGGTATCCATTGTAGCGTGCAAGATCTCTTTTCTATGATAATTTTCTCGATGTATTGAATAATTTTGTGGCTGATTTGGCACTTGCCCTTCTGGATGGCTTGCAGCGAAATAATATACTTAAAACAATTTTATGAAAATACAAAACAATACGTTACTTAAAACAATATTCTAATTTAACTGACATTAAATATGAAAAAAACTATTCATTTATACGATTTTTTCAAAATCACGGTTTCGAACGTACTCAGTCATATTAAAAAAACCCTAACTTAATAGAATCATATGATAAAAATACGATTATTTTAGAAAGTAATTCCAAAGAAATCTCAAAAACTCATCTTTCTAATGAAGCAAACTAAACATAATTACATGGAATAAGCAATCGTGATTAAAAAGTTAAAATGAATAACGTAAGCAAAAAGAGATAAACAGATTTTTATAAGTGAGAAAAACATTCATATTAATTTTAAATTGAATGAGGGAATATTTTTGAATATGAGCGAGAAATTCTAATTTCATGGTGATTTATTTATTGGTTGTTATTTGTAAAAAAATATCGCATTTTATTATACAAATTTTCATCTTAACTCTTGGGATTTAAATAAAAAGCTAATTTCACTGTGAAAATTCCAGTGAAGCAAATAAAATTTCAATTTACACAATGGAATTGAGGCTTTTAATTACTTCTTACGCTTCAATAATGCGTATAGGCGATAGTTCTGTTTCATTAAGGACATTGAATAAAATAGCATATTTCGTGCGAAAATAAAGTAGTAACTATTTTACTGTAGAAATAATTTTATACCTTTACAAAGCATTCTTGGGCGAGAAAAGACTTTTAAGATTCACAAAGATTTTAAAATATCAAAGTTCATCTATTTTCGGAATAATCAAAAGTCATGTCTGTGAAAATTTAAAGTAGCATTTCTTTTTGAATTTGATGTTCTACGAAACTCGATTTACCAACTCTCAGAACAGATTGTTAAGAGTATTATTAGAATACGCGATAATTCGAAGTAATCTTATAAGACTCTCGACAATTCAAACACTCACTATCATGTAGAGTCCTGTAGCAAACATTTTGGACCTTTTATATTTTGTGTTGAATTGATTCTCCTTTTCTCCTCTGTAACGTAGTCCCTTTGATGACCATCGGAGTTGACTCCGATAACTCTGACAGAAGCTAAAGTGTAACTAAACAAATTACGCAACTTTTTCCTTGAAAATCATGTTGATGTGGACATTTTTCTAGCTTCATTTATTCTAGAAAAATCTATTGAAAAAATTAAACTGAATGCCATAAAACAAAACAAAAAATGACAGATTTTTTTCGTCAAAAAAAATTATGTACAATATATATTTTAATAGTTGTTTTTAATACATGAATATATTCTTTTAATGAGGGCCGTGGGTAGCCTAGTGGTTAGAGCATCGGACTCCAGACCTGAGGGCCTGGGCTCGATGCCCGGTGCCACTAAATACCACCGAGTATAGACGGAGTATGTGCTCGTTAAATCAATGGGTCCGAAAGTCTTGTGGGCGGTCGCAGCAGAAACCACGAGTGCAGGGGGCTGGAGAATGTTTCCCTCTCCTTCAGCTCCATGCCAAAATTGTGGAGGTGGAGATAGGTGGTGTCGCCATCTATCGTTAAGAAGTCCAACCTGTGTGTCTCACAGGCAATGGCAACTTTCATTCCTTCCCTGCGGGAAGGACACAACAACAACATTCTTTTAATGCAGGACTTTTAACTTTTGTATAATGTTTATACTGTTTATATAATATGCACTTTTTTCTTATAAAAATACTTTAAAATAATTTTATACACATATGTGTAATTGTTGCTTTATTACATAGTTTCAAATTTAAATGTGTTAGAAAAAAATTTCTCTTCATGTATTTTGGGAGTTTTTTCATACCCTCTCTTGATAATACGAACTCTTGAAAATTCGAAGTTTTTCATTGGTCCCTTCAACTTCGAAATATCGAGAGTCGGCTGTATAGCTAAATATTGTTTATTTAAAAGAAATGACATACCTTATGAACTTAAAAAGTGTTGTAGTTCTATAAGTATACATTTTTTCAAAAGCTTGGGATAATGCCTCACGTGAATGACTTCAAAACATAAGAGCATTGCACCCATACATTTCAGGATCCTTTATAAGAACGGGGGTACGCGTTATACAGTGAAAATTCCTAAAAATTAAAAAAATGCAACTTGAAATTATGTATAGTTGCGCGTTATATGCCGGATGGATTGTATAGGAGATTATAGGTATTTAAGCGTTCTATTAACAAAAATGCCAAACATTTTCCAACTTAAAATTTTCATTTAAATTTTTAAACATTAAGAAAACTTAATACTTCAAAAAAAGAGGAAGTCATGAGATTATTTTCCTGTTTCCATTCTACATGCTTACTTAGATTATTTAGGGACAAAACTAATTTTCTGCGCTTAAAACAATATCATAAGAGAAGAGTAAACAATTATTAAGGTATACAACTACCCTAAAATTCTGAATTTTGCCAAATATTGACAATTTTTATGATTGTATTTTATAGGCCATCTTATTAGCATTATAAAAATACCAAGTTTATTATTTTCCATTCACTAGAACAAACACTTGAAAAGTTTTAGTAAAAACAGATGCCATTACTTTAAGCAAGGTGTCAGACTTTAAAACATGTTTCTTTTCTTTTTTTTTTTGAAAATGCTCAAACTGGGACAGAGATTGCTAAAAAAGTTTTGAAAATAATTAACTGAGATTTTTTCTCTGCGTTATGTTTAATAGTAGAAGTATTTTAAGTTTCAGATTTATCAATCATTGTTTTATTGCAAAATTTGCAGTCCCCTTTTGTGAATATAATGACTGTTTTTAAGCAATTTCATATAATAACTAAAATAAACTGCTCTAGTTTTTGTAAAAATTAAAATATTTCTTATTCTGAAGGTCATTTCAAAAGTAAATAACATAGCAACACATCAGAGTTGAAAAATTGAAAATTTGTTTATAAATTTTTGGTATAAAATGGGCCCAGTTTATGTTATTTTTTGTAAATTTTTACCAATTTGTACCCTTTTTAGTAATAATTCCTTTTATCTTCTTAATTGTAGTATATTTTTCTTAAAATGTATTAAGCAAATTTAAAAACAGAAAAATCCCCATACCTCTCTTCTTTAAAAAGAAGTTGTCGCAAGTAGTCGGATGCCTTAAGCCCTTTGTCACAATAACAATAAAATATTTCTATACATTTCCGTTATCTGCTTTATCTGACTCTTAGACAGATTCTATATTTTTGTTACTTCAACAGCGTATCTTGCTAAAAATTCGCCCAAAATGATAAATGATTTTTCCTGCCTAACTGCAGCTAACAGACACCAAGAACTATTTATGACATCAACTTAAATTAATTGCTTTTGAAACTCTTTTCCCAAATCAGTCAAAACAAAGTCATACACTTCTGAGAAAGAGAAAATAAAACCGCAAGTAAAAGGCAAAAAGACTATTAGTAGATAGGAAACACAGAACAAGTCATTTCGGCTATGATGTAATGAGTGATATATGAATCGAAGTGGTTTTTGTTAGTTTCCGTAAAGTATTTTGCTTAAATTTTTGATTTTTTCCCTAACAAACATTATAAGAAAATTGTAATTTTAATTGCGACACAATAAACTGTCAGTTTTTTCGTTTTTAGTTTTCATTTTTTTCGTTGAATTTATCATCCATTTTGAAAATTTTGAGAAATATATTGAAATTTTAGTGGTGGATTAAACCTTTTTCTCAAAGAGAGAATAGAGATTTTTAACTTGATAAAAATGTACAAGTGCATGAAGAAAAATAATAAGAGATTTTATATTATGAATGTTTATTTTAAAATAACAGAAACAATTTATTTTGTGATATTTTTTTATTTTATCGTTAAAAAGACTTATTGCTAGCTTTAAAAAAGTTTACTGATTTGATATTTTTTAAAAAGATGATTATTAAAATCTAATAAATAACTTATTTTTGTTGGAAAATTAAACATGTTCTTATATTGGGAGGGTTTCTTAATGTATATTATAAATTAAATGTTTCTAAAATTTATATGCAACACACACGTGTAAGTGTACACACATTTCTAACTAAATAAAAAGTTACTTTACTACTTTTACTTACACTCATAGCCATAATAATTTATACCCTCCCCCCAAAAAAGTCGTCAAAATTAAACGATATTTTACATACATAAGTACTACTTTGATATAAGTAAGCGATTAGAAAATAAAAGAAAATTGATCATTTATTGTAGATAAAATACAAATGAATGGCAATTTTAGTACTCTGTTGGACCTCCCCTAGCGCGAATGCCCGGTGCAAAATGAGCGGGAATTTAGGCTTTCAAGTTTCATATGATGTCCTGAGATATCGTTAAACAGTTACAGAAAACGTCCCTCTAGTTCAACCAAACTCAAAGACCGTCCCAAATGATCCCAGATATGCTCGATAGGCGACAAATCTGGGAATCGAGCAGGACAGAGAAGGGTGGTAATGTGACCCCCTTGCTATGAGCGGCCGAGCATTGTCTTGTTGAAAACTGATACCTGGGAGCCCTGCCATGAGAGGCAACACATGTGGCGGAAGAATGTCATGGATGTACCGCTGGGCTGTCATTGTGTCATGGATCAATATTAGAGGTGACCGTGTATCGTAAGCAATGACACCTCATACCATCACAACAGCTCTGAGAGCGGTGTGTTGCTGTAAATCGAAGTCAGGATTGAGACATTACCCACAGGGCCTCTACACATGAACACGATTGCCATCATTGCTCAAATTGAATCTAGATTCGTTGCTGAAGACGACCTGGTTCCATTTTGTTGCAGGCCAATCTCGATTTTGTACATCACACAACATCTTTCCCAGAACATACACAATAACTCCATGCACTTGTATAAATCTATTTCTAGACAAATCCAAGCTGTAATACATGCCAAAAGCGATCATTAACCAGTTCATCTTCTTCCACACTGACACTTTTCCCCCTGAAAGCCTTTTATACCATTCAGACACATGTGCACGAGACAAAGTTTCATCTCCATAAGCCTCGGTTAGAATTTGAAATGTTTTCGTGGCTGATTTCTTAAGTTTCACAAGAAACTTGTTTTTGATTCAACACTTTTCCGGCAGAATGCAGTTGGAAGTATTCACTTAATGACGCAGTATTCCTAACTGGCGTGATCAATTAAGGCGAAATTGGTTACATGGATAGAAGAGGGGTATAAGATGACGTCGTCAAAACAGTTTTTACCCATTCCACTCTTTTTTCAAGCTACACACTTTGTCTCAGTTTTTTTGTGTATACAAAAACTACTTGTATATTTGTATATTCAAATATCTGGGACAGTATATTAGGCACAATAGTAGAATACCAAACTCTTGTCCTTAGGGTCCAAGAATGCAATGTTTTGAGGCCAGCCAACCTTTACCTGTAATTTACCTATACAACTGGGCTGTAGGGAAAAGAAGAAGTGCTATAAATATGCATTGTATATATATATTAAAAGATAAAGTATACTAATGCTATTATTTAATGCAATTATAACAATATATGGTGATGTAACGGTACATATAGATATATTCATTTTTTACTTAACACAACTTTAACCTAAATATAGTAAATTTCTTGATTTAAGCTGACAAATAAGACATAACAGATTATGCATTTATATTTTTCATAAAAGATATGCATTTACTTTTCATATTATTAAAATTCATTTCTGAAACGCTAATGATAATTTAACAATTTATATAAGAATACATTTAAACTATTTACAACGCAATGATGATTTAGTAAAAGTAACTAATCAGATAAAACAGACTTACTGAGATGTTCTTCCAATTTTAGTTAAAACACGATTTCCAGCTTAATTTTTTAGACATATGTGTGCACAGCTTGAAAATAATCATTGCTAAAAGCAATTTGCAAAAAGGAATTATTCTTTTTGCTACTTTTCTTGCTACAAACTCTAATAATGTTCATAAAATTTTTATACTTAAATAAATTATGATGCATTAATAATCATTTATTATTAAAAACATTCTCTATTACTAAGATATAAAAACTGTGCTATTTCCTTAAAATTTTACTTTTCATTTTCATTTTAAACAAATAATCATGGATAAAATTTAGCCATTAGATTTTAATTAAATATATCTCTCCTTCTTCTATCCTGCCTTTTTTTGCTCGCTACTTTCAAAAGTACTCATTATATAATAGACCTCGGAATGTTTCTTTTTATGCATGAATTTTTACAGCATTTTATTCATTAGTTCTAATGTTTTCGCTTCTCTCTTTTGTTATTTTAAGATTAAAAAAATAGTATTTTTCTTCCCATGTAGGGGTCTTTTTTTCATACTGATCTGTATTTAAAGCTCTGTACGCTTTATTATTAATTCCAAAAAAAATATTAAGCATTTCAAACAAAAGAATACACTAAGAAGGAAATAATTGATGAAAGAAAAAAAAATTAGCTGGAATTACGTTTCAATAAAATAAAATTAATAAAGTTTTAACGAGAAGATTTAAGTTAAATTTTTTGTATATATATATATATATGAAAATCACCAAGTGTTGATAATAATTACCTCGATGTTTCAAAAAACATTTGCCAATTCTGTATTTTTATTTGATAAATGATTTTTTTTGTGATGATTGTGTGAAATAATTGAAAATTAAAATATAAAACAGCAATGACGTTAAGCAAGTAAGTGAAAAAAATCTTTCTATTTTTAAATTTTTATTGTTTCAGTCTAGTTTATTATCAAAACTTTGAAAATGGGCTGAAAAATATTTCAGTTTGTGATCACAGTAATAAAAATAAGTGTGGTGGCTCTTTTGACAGTAGTTAAAGTTTCATAAAAAATTTAATTTTGGGTCTGTTTTATGTTTGTGCATGTGTGAAAGGTTAAAATCCTATTTATATATAAAATCCAGGTAGATTTTCTTTACAGTAATGTGCTCAACCCATGTTAGTTATTGCAAAATAAAATTACTTTATAGTTTTTTTCTTTTTTAATTTTAGCTTACATTGCTTGTTTATATGCAAATTATTTCTAATGATCAATATTTATTGATCTCGATTGTTAATGACCTCTAAACATAAAAGACAAAAACATTGGCTACTGTAAGAAAAATATGTAGTAGTAGTAAAAAGTATTACAAAAACCAAATTTTTTATGCGTTGAACCAATTTTATAAGAGAGTGAAAAAGCTAGGAATATATTTTCTTAGTTGGTGACATTTCCGTACATTTAAATTGACCATCAACTTCCATATATTTCTTAAAAGAACAATTTTTAAACACAGAATTAAGAAAAGGTATAAAAAAAAAGAAAAATCTTTGAATGATATACTTATATATATGTGAAAATATAATGTTCATACAGACATGTATATAAACAAAATTTAAATAGCCCCTTTTCTATAAAAATGCCAAACTTTAGTCTCCCATGAGTTCCAAAAATGATTACATTATTTTGTTCATTTTGTAATGGAATGAAAAAGAACTTTCTGGTTTTCAGAACAAGCCCCACCATAAAAAAAGTTACAAGACTATCCAGTAAAACAGAAAAGCAGTCCTCCAAAAATTGACAGGTACAACTTGTTTACCCGGTTAGTCTAAAAGCTAAAGGTGAATGTTCTTATGCTATCCATTTATTTGCAATACAGAAAAATGCACACCCACTTAAAGAAATTCAAATCCAAAAACAATACCTAAAACATTTGCTATTTTAAGATGGCCTTCCCTTTAAACAAGACATTTCAAAATAAGTTTTTTGACAAGTGTATTGGAAAGAGAATGGGGTACACAGAAAAGTAAGCGGTGGGATTTTTCAATTTCGGCAGAACACGGTAGAATGCCTAAAACAGCTGACTCAGTAAAATCAAATGACGTCTAAACATTGGTGGGAGGAATAGAAGAGTTTCATTACGTTTGAACAACAATTCGGCCGACTGTAATTCCGAATCCATTTCTATGATTAAATGTTGGGAGGTACGTCTTTGTGGAAGACGTTTTAATGTTTAAGAGACAGAAACCCAAAGAAAAGTCTTGTCGGGGGAAAAAACTAAATGCATTGTAAAGATTGTTTAAATGTTTTGGTTTAGATGTACAGTGTATACAAAAGCCGCGTAGAAAAGCTATTAAAGTTTTTAAAAAAGTAATTGGAATAGTTAGATATAGTTAACATTGAATAATAGCAAAAATAGGCTTAGCTAAAATAAAAGCTTTTATAAAGCTTTTTATTGAACAAAAAGTAGATTTAGTATTTGGAGATAAAATAATAATTTTACAAACAATAAAACTATGTTTACATGTCTTTCGCATTGGTTTATATCAATATGATATAGTAACATGTTTAAGTATCATACCGTCGATCCCTTTTGCCAAGCAAAAAGACATCGCCAGTTAAATAGATGCCGCCAAATGTTATCATCCCTTTTATTATTCCAAACGTAAACGGGAAGGGTTTCCATTTTTGGATGTATATCGTGAAATTTGGCAACATCTTTTGATTTTATGAAATGGTCTGATGATATAATACGTAAGTATCAATAATAATAAGATTATAATAAGGTATGATAATTATTAAACCGTATATATAACCATTTACATTTTTTGATTTTACGTAATGGGTTGACGTTATAACACGTAAGTATCAAAAATAATAATATTAATAAATTATGATACTTATTATAAACCGTATATAACCATATAAAACATAAAACAAATATATAAATATAAAACCATATATAAATATAAAACAAATTAAAATTGTACATATATTATGTATTTTAACATATTTATTAAAATAAGAAACAGACGACGAAAGATACAAGTATTTATTTCCCTTCATTATAGTTAAATAAAAATTTTAATGAGAACCTAGTGCTTGCACCGCTTGACTTTTTTATCGCCAAGTCAGAGGAATAATTTGTGACTTTTTCAATTCGACACGATTCTGAGCATTCAATTGTTAAACAATTTCTTTGCGGACTCGAAATATTTTTTCATATGAGGAAAGATTTTGTACTTAGATATATAGAACCAAAAGCGGAAAGCAGAGACCATGCAGTTTTCTCTCTACAAACACTTAATTTTTTTCAGCAGTGACATTCAGTAATTTACAAATTAACTGTAAATTTATCTTTAGATTTATGTTTCAGATTTTTTCGTAGTTCCGTAAATGTCCATAATTCTGAAGATGTTTGTCGAATAAGGTCCATCACAATTTTGTCAACTTCCATCCACTCAGAAACTGACAAATTATAGAGTAGTGCAGAGTGCCACTGAGAATTGCCCGCCATAGGTTGCCGACCCCTGATATAAAGCATACTAATTTTTATGTCGGTACAAGATTTTCCAAGCTCCATTGCCTAATCAAAGGTACCAAAATAAGGAATTTTTCAGTAAAAAATGACATTTTTGAGTGAGTGAGTGAAAAATTAACGTCGGACTGTTCAGCTACACGAGGGCTTTTGACACATTTTTGTGTAAAATAAAATATATTTAAAATAAGTGTAAAATATTTGAATTATTTTTATGCTCAATAATAATTTTTTCTCAATAGCAAATTGTGCAAAATTTAAGATTTTTTTGCAACCAATACTCATTACCTTTTTAATTTGAAACATCTAAACTTACTAGAAAAAAAGAAGAAGCAATTAAGCCTTTCATGATATCCACTTTGAAATCTTGTTTTTATTCTATAATTGTTTTTATTTATACATTTAGTAATTTTAAGCAAAGAGAAGTAATTAAAATTATCAATAAAATGTTACGTGTTTTTCCTTATGACTCCTTTGAGGCGTGTTTTATTATAAAAAAAACTTCTTCACAGTCAAAACGAATTTGTAAGTAAATGTCTTCAAGTGTAACATTAAAATATACAAAACGTTATTTTTAAATCAAATCCTATTTGAAAATGTTATTTTGATATTTAATTCATGATAATTACATCCCCAATCGAAATTGGTTACATTTTTAACATGTCTTTTCTTACTCTTTTTTTATATAGATTTTTTTTTTAAATTTTACTATCCCTTTTATTTTTTTTATTCTGCAAAACTTGTGAAGAGTTTTACCAATTAAACTTCTTAAGAAATTATTTAAATATTAAAAATTTTATGTATGCTAGACTCAATCTCTTGAGAATTTTTCTGTTATAAAAGTTTAAAAAAAAACTGTTGATTTATAATTTTACTTTAAGTTCTTTTTATCTCTTTTACTATTATGTGCACTAATACGCAAAAAAGGTAAAGGCAAAATCAAGGAAGAAGAATATCAGCAAAACTGGCAGGCAATAATTTTCATCGCTCATTATTTCACGTGTACCTTAAAAAATGTTTTGGATCTGTATGAGCACAAAAGTAATCAGAGGATTGTGTAAGATAAGGTCAGTGAATGTTTATAAGAATCCCACTCTGAAGCAATGGAAGAGTTAGTTGCAACGGGCCACCTAAACTTGAACCATAGACAAGCGATGAGGACAACAACGGAGCTGGCAATACACTCATCAAACCTCCAGTGTACACCAACGTGAGAACTATGAGCCACGACAAATTTAACATACACCAGTTTCTCTACACGGAGAGTCTTTAGTGGCATCAGGATTCTAACCCCCGATTTGATACCACTGGTCACAATTTCACAACCATGGTCACTCGGTAGAATAGCGTAGTAGCATGACGTTCTGAGAGAGTGTTTAAAAGGTACTTCACACGCGGGTGGTAAAGCTCATTTCTACTGCACGTAGTACATCAATTTACACGATTTATTGTCTCATTATGAAATTGTTACGAATTTTGTGAAAAGCATTCTTAAAATAGCGTAAATAATTTATATCTGGATGTATAATACGTTAACACTACCCTATTTTGTATGTATTTTATGTTAAAATTGTAATTTATTCACAAGCAACGCAGTTCCTTACATAGTAATGGCAATTCAATGAAAACTTGGAGAAATCTTGGCGATAGACTCAAATTGGCTTCACTTTTGGTGACTATCTTGGCGGCCATTTTTGTAAAGTTCATGACCCTATGCATTCTTTTAGAAATTACGGTAGAAATCTACTAACATCACTATCTATGACGCAAGTGGATTTTTCGAGAAAGATCCGTGAGGCCTATAAATAGGGAGCCACTCAACGAAACTGAGAAAGTCTTGTTTTAACCGTTAAAGAGTTGATTTGACCGTGAAGAGTCGACAAGCGATTAGTTATCACTTCCGCTGTTAAGTTGGACGAGCGAGTGCTTGCGAATAATCTTTAAACATACTTGTATTTTAGACACTGATAGTTGTGTCTGAGCACCGCAGAAGATGTGAATGCATTCTGAGATTTATTAAACGTGTTTGAGTATTATATCATGTATTTCAAGGATTGTGTTTCGACCATAAATTTCCATCGCTCCTGACGAACTGTCTTGCTCTTTGCGACTGATTATATAAAAACCCTCGAACCCCATTATAGAAAACAATTTGTTCAATAAATTCAGTAGACAGCATATTTTAATCTTAAACCAAAGTTGAATTATTGAAAAATTATAGTAAGGTCAAAAAATTGAGCTAATGTGTTTGTGGAATTTAAGATCACGTACAGCATATTTTCTAAGTTTGGGATGCAATTCAAATTGCCAGAGGAGTCAATTGCCGGGTAAACACGATATCGTGGATAATCTAAATATTTTCTTAAAATTGAGAAAGGACAGATGTTAAACAGTTAAAGAAATCAAAATTATAGATGACCGATACAGCGCTTACTGTAAAGGATATATTAGAGGGAATTATTACATATATATAAAACAGAACACTAAAGTGAAGAATTTTAATTTTCCATTTTAAACTTTTCACACTATTTTTTATTTTATAACTTTGGAAAGCAAATACCCCTTAATGTTTGCTTTTTATAAGAACATTCTGCATGCTATGAAGAATGAATGTTCCACATATCTTAAAAGAATTTCTCTCATACTTACAAAAAAGCTTCGTGTTCGTACTTCTTTTTCAAACAGTTGTGGATCCTATGTGTGACCATATAAAACACTCACACAACAATTAAAAACATGCTGTAATACTAAGTCTTACAATGCAATAGGGAAAGGGATAATTTCGGCTTTTTTAGATTATCTTTTCATTTTCGTTTCTTCTCAAGCAACAAATTGCACAATGCCTTGCCAATCCCTGTTCCTCTTATCGAATATTTTCAAGAATCTTAATTCTTGCCTTCACCACAAAGAAAATCCCGGATTATAAATATTTCAGCATTATGGACAAACTGCCTTTCTTAAAAGCCATAGCACTAATAATCTCACTAGTAGAATGAAAAATATGTGCAAATCACAGATAGAAAGAAAAACATATCAGTGCCCGTACAGCGTACGGGAAAACCGGTTGTGGCAAGCTTTCGGTAGCCGGTACGGTGTACGAGCAAACCAGATAAAGGGTTAATCATCGCTCGAAAATTTAAGGTCCATTGCGTTCCTGCAAAGTGTGACGTGAATCAATCAATCAATTGAATTCAGTTCAGAATCTTATGTCCTTCTGATGACGGCTACATTACCTCAGTAATCACGGTCGTGAATTTCATGATTGGTGATGCTTCAGTCAAATCACGCATTCGATTTACGGTAATGACGTCAATATGTTGTGTCATGATTAATAATGGGGGAGGCATACAATCTGTAAAGGGAGCTGAGTCTCAATATGCTCACGTGATGTGGTGTGAAAATTACGAGACTGAAGTACCATCTCAGGTCTTTTGACTGTAGTTGAACCGTTTTGGGGGTTTAATGATTTCATCCACAAAAATAGTTTTTATACCAGTGCTTCTCAAACTTTCAATATTTGCGACCCAATATTCAATCATAATTTTTATCGCTCCCCCCTTCGTACAAATAATAATGCATTGTATTCAATAATACTATACTTTGACGCTAAAGCTACAGTTCCAATTTAACCTCTTAAGTGTCACCGGAGTGTAAAAACGTCTTGCTCATTCAAGGCATTTATTGTACTGGACGTATATATACGTCTTTTCGAAGTACGATCTTTTCTGTGCACTGCTACCTATAGAGTTATTCCGAAGGCATTGAAATACAATAAAAGGACCTTGGCATTGCTGAGTTTGTTTACTTATATCAGAGGATTTCCTTACTTACTCCCCCCCCCCAATACACAGAATCCCCTTTACGGGGAAAACAGAAACGCAGGCATTGGGGAGCGAATCACGTAGCTTTTAATCGGCAGTGAAGGGATTATTAATAAACCGTACAAATTATCAAGATAAGCGTTAATTTTTGTAGAAAATTTTATATGTGACAAGCCCATGGAGTCTGGAAATTATTAAATGTGTTCTAAACGTATTGTTAAATTAATTATAAAATACATTGTGCAGTAATGATACATTTATGAGTGTATTATATCATTGTAAATGTTAATTTTATTTTTTATTATGTCAGAATGTATTTTGTTTTCCTTCAGTTAGATAATAGTTTTTTTTAAAAATATATAATTTCTTGTTTTCAATTTTTTTATATTCTCGCGCCCCCTCGTAGAGTTGCCATGCCTCTCGAGAAGGCGTTTGAGAAACACTGTTCCTATGCAGTATTTTTTCTATGATTTCCCTCCGGTACGATGTTCCACTTTATAATAGACAAACTCTATTATAAAGTGGTACATGGAATTCATTTGATTCACACCAATTTAATTTAACCACAAAGTAAAAAAAAACAGACATCAAACATATTTCTTTAGAAAAAAAGTGTTAATACTAGGTGATTATAAATGAAATTCCAATTTCAAAATGCTGTAAAAAATAATTACTGGTCAGATTAAAACTAAATATTCTTGAAAAAAGAGGAAACTATATGGCAAAAGAAAATAGTTTCAAATTGTATCAATAGATAATGTTGTAATTGACACAATGAAAGTGGTTTCAGTTCCAAGTGGCATTTGAACCGAATTGTGACGACTTTGGCATGAGTTGCACCTTAAACCTACTGTACTGTTAATTTGTTTCGTTTTTTTTTCTTTTTTGACGAAATAAATTGATTTCTGGTCATTTAAGGTATCCGAATACCCTAAAATGGTGAATTCCTTCAAAAATGACAAATTTTCTTATGACATTGTTTTATAGACCATCTTATTCGCTTTGTAAAAATACCAAGTTTTTTATTTTCTATTCATTACGAACAAAAATTGTAAGTGTTTTAGTAAAATCAGATGTCACAACCTTTATCATTATGTCAAACATTAAAATGCGTTTTACTCGAAATGTGCTTCTTTTTTTGAAAAATTTAAACAGGGCAGCGATTGCTCAAAAGGTTTTAAGAATAATTAACTGAAGTTTTTTGTGTATGTTTTGTGCAATAGTGTTTTAACCTTCCGGTTTATAAATCACTCTTTTATAAAAAAAATTTACAGTCCTTTATGTGATTATAATGCTGATTTTTTAAGCAGTTTCATATAATAAATAAGATCCTCTAGATTTTGTAAAAAAAATTTAAAATCTCTTATCTTGAACGTCATCGTTAGTCAAAAATGAATATCAAAGTAACACATCAAAATTGAAAAATTGAGAATTTGTTCATAAACTTTTTGTACAGAGCCCCATAGTTTTTGAACAGAACTGCGGGTCTCATTTATTTAATATTTTGTAAATTTTTATAAAAAATTACATAAACAGGGCCCACCTATTTTAGTTTTAATAATTCCTTTTTCTTTTTTTAATTTTAGCATTTTTGTTTTGTTAATATGTACTAAATAAATCTCAAAACCACATTTTTTTTTCATATCTCCATTTTTTTTTAAATTTGTCACGAGTAGTCGGATACCTTAATGATTGTTGCACAATATAAACCCCTCCACCACATCAAAGTCGTTATTCATTAAAAGGGGAAAATCGGTTTTTTCAATTGTCTTTGAGCCAAGTGAGTGAATATTAACTTTCAGTACACTGTTCAGCTACTGGAGGTCTTTTGGTTACGGATTTCGAAATTTTGAGCCAAGGTTAAATTGACTAGGACGACCCCTGAGCTTGCACCCCTTTTTCCTAACTGTCACACCATACCAACGGGAGGATGTTTAAGCTCTCGACAGATTTAACGTTAAGACCAACACGCCGGGTCTTCAGCGGTACTAGGCTTGAGCTCATGACGTGCCGGCCACGAGTCCGTTACCTTGACCACTAGGCTTCCACGATCACATTCTTTGAACCAAAAACAAAAAAGCAACAGTGAATACGTCATCGAATATTTTTCTCATGCCTTGACGTTTCCCCATTCTTCAAGTACATTGAATCAAATCTGAAATAAATATTTCGTTTTTTATATAGCATTTTGAAAGTGGAACTTTTTAATTATAATTGCTCTGTATTTCCCATTTTCAATCTTTTATTTCTTAAAATGAAGAAATTTCAAACTTCGCTTTCAACTATAATTTGGATGTAGTTTGAAAATTTTTAAAATAAAATTTTAAATACTCATACCAGTCCTGTGAACGGAAATGCATATTTAATTTTCAAGCCACTTTATTTTCGTTAAGTTTTTCCACCTTTACAGCTGCCCAAATCGTTTGAAAAGCTCATTTTGCTCAAAGTAAACAAACGTAATTTAATACAAATGCTCCTATCCGAAATAAATTTCGCAGTAGTAAGAAAAACCTTACTTCAAAAATGACAAATTAATAGATAGGTTTGACAAATATTTACGAAGATATATACTTTAAAACAAAAAATATACAGCACCGAGGAAATGAAGCCCTTGTTGACGCAAAGAGAACAGATTAATAACTGTTTGAAAATACTTAGTAGTATCAAATAAATGGAGTGATATATTTAACCTTCTCATCAAAATTATTTCGTTTCACTTTTCACAAACATCCTTTGACAAACATACGAACTGTTATTGTTAAACGCTTCCAAGAAATTCTGTTTTATTTATCCACTAGCAAAGATAATCAGAAATTATTTTCGAAATTGCTCCCGCTTTAAACTCAGTCATACATCCCAGTTCCCGCTAAAAATAGCTTTTTTAAAACTGCTCGAGCGAGATGATAAACACGCACAATTTTCAACATAATGCACTAGACAGCGAATGCCTTTTAAAAGATTTAAATAAATAGCCATCAAATGGGGGGAAACAAATATCTCTTATTTTGAACCAGCTGTATATTTAAGCCCTTAACAATAAACATTTCAATTGTAAGGAATTACTAAATTTCGATCGGAAAGTCATTATGGTATTATCTCTAATAGAGTAAAAAAAGGGAAATCTCCTAAAATGGCATTCGTCCCCCCTCCTCCCACGCAGAAAAGGGATAGTTTTCCCGTTTGCATTTCCCTTTGACTAATTCTTTCATCCTGTTATGTGTACTGCATGGAGGCCTCGATAAAAGTCGGGATTATTCTTCTCTTTCTCTTTCTCTTTTTTTCAAGGCCTTGTACGGACGACCACAGTCGATTACGCATTAATGCGTGGCTGCCGTTTCCATGGCAACGGGAAAATTCCATCACTAAATGGGCACGAAAATAAAATAAAAGCGATGGCGTTTTCCTTTTATTGGATTTATCCGCATCCCTCCAATTATCTGCTTGTTCTGGGTCTCGTCTCTGCTGTCTTTCTCGTGACATGGTGAAATGACTATTCGAAACCACTATCTCCATCTCTTGCACTTCATGCTTCACGGCAGCGTGAGAGATTAATCTGGGGACGTCGCGTAACTTATAAATAGATGTTTACCCAGATAAGCCCACGCTGTTGGACTTGATCACGAAAACCGTTTATTGGATTTCAAATATTTATTCGGAAAATATTTATCTGAAAAAATAATGTAGCTTACATGGAAATGTTTTTTTTGTGCTGTATATACATATTTACCGTATATTGCAGCGTATAACGCACACTTTAACTGAAAAAAAATTACAAGTGAGCATTATGTGCCGGGGGAGAGTTAGTTTTACGTCAAACTATAAAGCCTTGGACTATAAAGTGACGGACCTCTTAATTTTGAGCCTTGGTCAAGCGACGAGAACGACACCTGAGCTGGCACCCCTTTCTTCTAATTTCCACATCACAACACCGGGAAGATGTTCGAGCCTCGACAGAATTAATCTTCCTCTACACGACAGATCTTTAGTGGCACTAGGTTAAAACTCATGATACACCGGCCATGAGCCCTTGAACTTGACCACCTGGATAGTTCTAAGCTGGATATGCTAGTATACAAGCCCAGTGGCTAAATGGTAGAGCAAAGCGCTTCCACACCACATATTCGGGGTTCAAAACCCCGGACCAGGCAAGATCAACTCAGCCTTTCATCCTTTCAGTGGGTCTTTAAGATGAATACCAAGCTTGGTTGGGAACTTATTACTGGGGGTTTCGCGCCAGATTGACCACCTGATCAAAATATCTACTCATGCACCTCAGGGCCCTAGGTCACATACTGAGATGGGCACCGCATGGGCTGCTGCGCCACAGAGTTGAGTATATTATTAATAGCTTTAAAGACAAAAAGAAGAAGCGTAAAATAGATTTCTCTATGTATATGTAAATGCCATTAATTTAAGGGAAATGAAATATCTTAAGATCTTTCATTCTTGGATAAAATGAAAATTTCGTCTTATTCGTCTTCTGTTGCATCTTCAGGCACAGCATCGAATAATACTTCATACTCACCATCGCTGTTACTCTAATCCATAAATAAAAACAATTCCATCTTTTGTTCCATCTAGATCAGTGATTCCCAAAGTGGTCTATATAGATCCCCAGGGGTCCATGAGGTGTAAATGGGGGTCTATGACAGTTGATATCATGAAACCAGATCGTAATTTTAATTTTAAAGGTAAATTTAACCAAATGGAAACCAGATTTTAATTGTCTTTGAAGGTAATGAATTCCTATGAACACATTGAAAAAAATTGTCATATTACAAGAGGAACTGATCGGAATAGATAGAAACGAATGTCAGTAATGTTGGCTTTAAAGAGACATGCCTGTTATTTATCTCGAATTATAGAGTATTGGAGGAAGTTTTTAATTGCTTTTCTTAGTGAGGAGTTTCAACACGGTTGTCGGCTGGACACTACTAACCGTGGAAATTTAGGGTTAAACCTGACAAAATCGATGATAAATGTTGAAATTTTGTTTTGAAGTATGATATTCATTCCTATCATTATAAACATTTGTTTTTTAATCAGTTATTTTTTAAATCACTTAAACTTTAAATTAATTAATATGTGTTTTTTAAATTGCTCTGTTTCCTATCTTCACTACAGTTAAAAATTTAAATGTTTTAAAGTAAGTAGCTCTGTACCAGCAGTTATAAACACATTTAAGTTAATAAATTTGCAAAAATTCAATATTGCGTAAGCAGGGGTCTACCACAAACCCAAAAAACATGGCAGGGGTCAATCAGACAAAAAAGTTTGGGAACCTCTGATCTAGATTGTTAGATATACTACATTTTTAAATGACTTTTAAATTATTTTAGGTAAAATTTCATTCTATTATCACTCACACAGTATTTCTATACTATCATGATACGTTTGGCTCCTTTTTGTAGATCATTTCTCACTTTTGAACATCCACATACTTTCTATCATGTCTTTTCTTGCTCTTTAGATTTTAATTCTATATTATTGTGTACAAAAATTTGGTGTAGTAGTTCGAATAAATGACTTAAACATATAACAGCGTTAAAGTTGAACATTTCAAGTTTCTTCGTGAAAAAATGTACGCTGAATATATGTTGTGTATGTGTAAAGCGTGTGAGTTTCTCTTAAAAATAAACAAGTCTTATAATTTCTGAGCCTTAAGGAAAGTGTATAAACAATTTGTATGCATGGACACTTGTCATCTCTCTCCTATACGATCAAACTAAAATATTAGAAATTTCTCTATAGAATATATATTAACATGTAATTAGATATGTAAAACTGTGCTTCCCAGTTTTCAAAAATAACTAATACTCTTCATTAAAAAAAATTATTTAAAACAATTCAAGGCGTTTCGGTGTGTTATGTAAATAACATTGAATTCATACAATTAAAAAAAACTTTTTTTAATCATAAATATCTATTTCAAAATTTTTACTCCTTTTTCTGATTGAATTCTAAAACGTTTTCCTAATATTTGTGGCATTATTTAAAATATTTTAATAAATATATATGTATGTTATACTCACAAACACACACACACACACAAAAGAAATAAAATTTCACACATACGATTATTGAAAATTTCTTCTTTCACAACTACGCCACATGATTGTTCTATTCTACATCAAATATGATTCTGACAAAAGGAATTAATACCTCACGAAACATGTTAGTATTTTTTTTAGGTTTTGAAGGTAAGCAACAAAGTAAATTGTTAAATATTGCTGCACACGGAAACGAAAGGATTTCCTCGAGAACCTTTGCTTTTTAATTTGATCTGTAATTACAAATTATTATGAATTAATAATTTATGTATTTATATATATTCAGGAAATGTATTATATTCTACTTCTATAATTAAAATTATACTTTTTCAAATTTGTGTGAATTCTTTTAAAATATTTTTATCCTGATGTACCAAACTGAATTATTTTTAAATTATATCTTTTACAGTATCTTGGCGTCTTTCAAACAGTGGGGCATGATAACCCTACTTGGGGGTTATGAACATTTCGAAAAGTCGAAAGTAAAGGAATTAAAATAGTTATTAAAATTTACTGAAGCAAAACCTAATTATTAGGTTTTGCTTCAGTAAATTTTAATAATTTATAATAATTTATGATGATATAGGCTCTACTTTGATATTTGTAATACATAAATGCTACAAATTCTTCGAAAATTTATACAGATTTTGTGATAATAGATGTAAATTTTACAAAATATCTCGTTAAACAAAAACTGAAAAATGCTATGTATGTATTTTCTGAGAATTTTAAAATGTTTTTGATGCTTTTTACTTAAAACTACAAACTTAAAACCAGAATTTCCAAAAAAGCCCTTGAACTGAATTCTGGATCGGAACTAGAACTGAATTTCCCACAATCACTGATATGGGGTTAAATGTTCTTCTGCCATTCAACACCACATATTTATGTGAAGTCTCAGCTTTAACACATATTAAATCCCAGTATCGTTCATCGCTAAAAAATGTTGAAGAGGTCTTACGTCCAGCAGTTTCAAACATTCCACCAAGATTTAATTTGTTATGCAATAAAAAACAGGCGCATGAATCTCATTAAATTTTTTCCTTTAATTTTAATTTAATACTTACCACTCAACGACTGCGTTCAAATATATTCGAGCGAACTAAGACTGTCAGAATTCTCTTTCATTTATGTTATTGCAAAAAATTCAATTTTGATGAAAAATAGGGCATATAATTTTTGTAACTGTAATAAATACAATTTTACAACTTTTTGAGCAATTTTTAATTTTAGATTTTTGTATGTTTCTAAACGAATTCTAAAGCTATATATTTTCATATGTATATGTATATTGTTACCTAATAAATTAATGATCAAAAATATTAACTTATCTTTCTTTTATATTTATACGGGGTCGCCAGGAAACTCGCAATCATAAATGGGGTCGTAAATGAAAAAAGTTTCAGAAGCCCTGACCTAATACATTCTGACATAATGAAAAATAAAATATACACTTATACTGATATAGTTATAAATGTATCAGTCTGCACAATGTATTTGATAGTTAATTTATCAATCATATATTAAAAACAAGCTCAATAATATATTACTAGCGACTCCCATGGGCTCATATAATAAAATCATATACAAAGTTTAATACTTATATTGCTAATTTGTACGGTTCATAATTTTTATCATATGGTAGCTTTAGAGTAAGAGTACATCATTATTGCTTTCAATGTATTGTTATTCTAGGGTGAGTGAGTGAGTGATTTTGGGGTTTATTGGCGCAAGAGCCGATTTCGGCTATACTGCACCAAACATTTGTTTTAATATGTGTAGTCTAGACGGGAAGAGAAAGAAAGAATGAATTGAATGACAAGAAAGAGGGTCGAAAATAGAGAAGGATCACTAGGGTACCCCGGGTTCGTGAAGCCCGTGTTTACCAAAGACAGTAAACCCCGTGGGAACAGGAAAAGATCACTAGGGCACCTCGGGATTGTAACACCCGTACTCACCTAAAGAAGGTGAGCCCCCTGAGGGGATTGTTATTGTAGGAGGAGGGCGCAAGGAAAATTATGACTGAAAATTAGGTGATAAATGTCGAAAGTTTGAGCAGCACTGCAGTATCTGAATATGAACTCTCTAAATTGTAATAATGATAATATTTAACGTGCTTTAGCCATGTATTGGAACTTCCAATTCTGTACAGTTTTATTCAAATGTTCAGACGCTCTATCACAAATAAACTTATCAAATGACGTGAATATTTTTCCACCCAAAACGTGCTCAGCTGTGTTTTCTGACAAGTGTTGTTTTTTGTTGTGCTTAGAATAAAGCAAAATCTTGTAAATAGTAAGATTTCGCTGGCGAGGTAAATTTTTACATGAACACCAAATTTATGCGAATAACATTCATATGCTCTTTTATTTTAAAACGATATTAGAATATGGCTATCTTTTTAGTGTGTGAAGTTTAAATCTAAACTTTATTTTAATGATATTTGATGCAAACAAGATTCTCTCATGTGATGTTACAGATATTGGTACTTTAAAATAAATTATGAATGCTTCAGTAATGTTTATTTAACCGCTTTGGCAAAATCGCGTTTAAGAACTCAACTGTGTTCTCTTTTCTTTAGAAAAATTGTCAACTATACTAATTTTTTCATATTAGTTAAATTATTAAGATCTCATTGAATAAGTGGTCTGGCAACAAAATTCAAAGGAGATACTTTAAGAAATCGGCGCGATTCTATTATTACCCTATAACACCTCTAAAGATTGTGCGTATTTTCTTTTATTCAAAAACATTTTGTCCTGGAAAAAAAATAATGACTTCACAAACGTTTTCTAGTCCATTTTGCCCTGAAAAATCCTTTCATAAGGCTCAATTGGCCTTTTTTAAACGTAGTTAAAGAAGAATTACTTAACATATAATTTACAAAATAAAATTAATGTTGTTTCATGAAATAGCCATCGTTGATCTAATAATTTTATGCGAAACCATTTTTTAAAGGTTGTGTGTGTGTGTGTGCCATTTTCTATACGTCAATAAATTAATCCACTTAACTGAAATACATCTTGCACTCTAATTTTTCTAATCTGAGATTCAGAAAAAAAAACTCAAATAAACCATAAGTATAATAAAAACTTTTTTGTTTACTTCAATTTATGAAAATTAAAATATGCTTAACATATAACATATGTAATTACTAATATCATATGTTTTTATTTACAGCACTTATTGGAAAGATCTCCACTTGGCATTTAATGCTCATTTGTATTTTGCCCTCTAACAACAAAATGTCAAATGTCAATGTTTTCTATTTACGTAGGAAATTGATCATTCGGTAAGATGTTATGAATCATATTTTATTAATCACTATTTATAATAATCCCCTAGTAAAAAGATAAATAAATGTTATTTGAATTTATTTGAAATATGTTTTCCTTTTTTTTTATACTTCCCTACGTACATTTATTAATACATTTTTTTAAAAAAAATTTTCTAATAATTTGTGGGGATTTCCTAATAGGAATTAATATTCATTTATGTTTTATCTCGAACATTCTTTATGCAGGATGGTTTAATTTTAGTCTGCATCACATAGGAATGCATGGTCGCAGTCATAGTTTGCAAGCTTTGAGGCATAGAAAGAGGGGAGGGAAAAGAACAGAAACGGCAACACATTAATCAGAATAACACCCATGTGTGGGCATAGGAGGACCCTTATCGGACGCAACCCCGTGCAGCACAACAGCGTTTCTTGATTAGTGTTTGGACCAGGATTCTTGGAGACTACGTCATTGGACCGTACCTTCTAAACAGTCCTTTGGACGATATGGTATATCTGATCTTACAACAAGCCCTGCTCAAACTTTGTGATGTAGCACATGTTCCTCCCTAGTTGCGCCGCTCCATGTGAAACCAGCATGCCGGGCCTCCTTCGTGTTACGCAATTCACTTTCCCGAAAAACCCTTTGGACAGCAGTGGATAAGTCGTAAGGGATCAGTTTATTGGCCTCCCAGATCACTGAACCTATGATGCAACGATTTCTTCTTCTGGGGTCTGATAAAATGTCTGATGTACAAGACGTCCCTTTTCTTATTTGAAGACCTCATCACTCGAATGTAGCTGATGTGACGATACGTGATATGTCAATTAGTTTCCAAACTGTAAGGAATTCCATGCAGGGCAGCTGTCAGACTTTCCAGACGACTTATGTTCTTAATTTCAAACACTTGTACAACCTTTCAATAAAGTATTTTCTGTCCTATTAATAAATAGCTGTTCCTGGTCTTTTTTCTTCTTCTGCTTCTTTGCACCAAAACTCGTAACTACGGCATTAGCAACCCTGCATTGCTATGTAATTCCATGTCGTTTCTGTACTCCCTTACACCCACTACAAGTTTGTCGATCTGGTAGCAAATCGCCCTGAATAACTAGTAAATATTTTTTGAATTATTAATTCGTCTATTTTTATTGGGTATTAAGAAAATGAAATCAAATAAATACTTTTTCCAGCACACTATATGAATGTCCCACTAAATATCCGCTTATTTTCGAGATATCTGAAATGAATATTTCCTTTAGAAATATATAATACAAACAAAAAGCATTATATAATCCAGGAAATGCACTAATTCTAACAAATGGGTTTTATAGTATGGAATTTATTCTTCATTGTAACAAAAATAAATTTAATATTATGGCGAATATGACATACTAAGAAGCAAAATTTAAAATTCTAATGTTAAACAGTGCAAAATTTTGTTCCATATAATGTTTTATAATTTTGTTGTGACTTGTATTTGTATAAATAATTTATAATGCTTCAGATAGAAGGGAATAAATGTAACATGTATATTTATATAATTTATCACGAACAAGGTTAGATTATATTTCCTATAAATTGAATATGTCTAATTATCTCATTATATAGAACTGTATAAATACAAGATCTGTTAAAATAATGTCCAACATTTAATTTTATTTTCCCGCGAATAGTAGATTGTATACGGCGCCACTGTGCACAGAGAGTGAAGAAAGCTTAATGACCATGCTTGAATTTTTTCACTTCATTTCAGTGTACCGGTCAATTTCTGCATTCAGTCAAGAAAGGTGCTGTTATAAGTGTTCGTCGAATTTTTATTTCCCTAAAGATGACTGAATTACTTGAGTAAAGGTATTGCATTAAAAAGGTTTTGTCAAAAACTAGGTGATTTTCTAAGTGAACAATTCGTAAGATTCAGCAACGATTTTATGGGGATTCCACAAATTAAGGAGGGATTGAAGAAATTCAAAAGTGGCAGAACATAGGTAGAGAATGACCAAAGTTCTGAAAGGCTGTAAATCGCTCAAAATGCAGCTGTTGTTGGAAAGGGGGGGGGATCTGATAATGAAAGATCGGTAGAGTTTTGAAGCTTAAAATATTTTAAGGCTTAGTTCTTCAGAGTTAAGGCTTCCAAACTTCACATATCTATAGCAAACAACGGTTATTCTTAAGCAAAAAAATATACGAACAAAATTGTATAAATAAATATTTTTAAAAAAGTTAACTTTTTAAATCCGTAATTTTTAAATAAAATTTTCAATCTTCTGTCAAAACACAGATCATAAGGTTTGATGCACGGGAAAAAGTTCCATGTGATTATTTTTGTAATTTGCGAACTTTTAAATGCTTAAATCAAATTTCAGGAAATTTTGAAAAAATCGGAAAGAAATTTTTGAGAATCTGATTTTTAAATCAATAAGTCTAAAAGAGCAAAGGCTACACTTTTTCAGGACATAAACCTCGATTGATCACACTTGTGGGAAAGTTGTAAAATGCTATTAGAGCATTCTGTACGAGAAAATGCATCGAATTTACTCATTTTGAAAAAAACTAAAAAAAGAAAATGAAACAATTGCAAAATACCGCTGTTTTGTAAAAAAAAGTTATCGTATACGTTCTCTTGAAGTAATCGGTATGTTTGATTCCGGAATTATTTTTTACTTTCTATCTGATTTTGATAAGGAAAAAAATAATCAAAGTTTTAAAAACGACAAAAATGTAGGAAATATTTCCCCTGTCAATCCTCTGCACGATACAGTATATACTGGGGAAGACTAACCATGTCATTTTACCGTTTTCAATTAATATCTTTTTAATTAATAGTGATTTCGAAATTA